>VURO01012898.1:28116-41144 GCA_015108175.1 Pelvicachromis taeniatus
GGACTTGATTGGTTTTTTCGTTATGTTTTTGTTTTTTTATTCAGTGAGATGAAGTGCAAAGAGCTGTAACTGTGTGCCTTCAGTATCTCATTGCCATGACACACACACGCACACACACTCTCTCTTAAAGAGGTGATGTCATAGCATCAATAAGAAAAATAAACAGCAAAGCCTCCCAGGAAGTCTGTCAGTATCCTTTGGTGCCACTCACACCAATATGGTGAGATGGCCATAGTCTGGATGCTGATCAGTTCCTGGTTTGTTTCAGTAAAGCCCAAAGAAACCATGTGAACCTGTGTGACCTTTGACCTCTAAACCCCAGCAGTCTTCACTGATCTGATACTTATGGTTTTGTGGTCAGCAGAGACTCAAACACACATCTTTTAACACAGTTTACAGTTCAAACAATAGTGCAGCAGAAAGCTCAAACAGTGGATACAAACACCAAAACGTCCACATTTGAATCTGTGGAAAGTCCATGTGAAAAGTCTGACTTTCATTACCATCTAGGAAAACCCCTGTTTTGGACAAATCTCGAGCCCTGGATATATTTTAGAGGTTTTAACTCTTGATTCTTAATACTTTTGACTGCAAGTCAGCTTTATAGCTTTGTGAATAATCACTTTGACCTTTAAAAGTACGTCAGGACTCAAACTTCCTGCCATAGGTAAGACCATATGGGGCCACAGGTGAGACCTGGAGTTTCGAGTGAATCAAAAAAGTATGTAGTACTCCTAAATGACTACACGTGCCCACTATATTTCAGTACGTGTATTCACCTGTGAATGATTTCCCTGTTATTGCTATCTGCTGCATTACAAAGCATGCCAACTCACCAGCCAAAGTAGCTTTAAGCTGACCTGTACCGACATCCAGTGGTGTGTGTTTGTGTGTGTTAAGATGATATTTGCGGGGGGGATAATATGGCTGCACAATGTACAGACACATATCAGTCCACTGTCGCCATGTGTTGCCGTGGTACAGACCGGTGACACCTGCTGACGATAGGACTAAGCTAACACTAGCCGTTCAACTGCTAGCGCCCGGCCGCTAGCTGCTGCACTGACGTTTGTTTTCTCTGCAGTGATGCTAACACTAGCCTACTGCTAAATGAATGCTAGTAGCACGTTTTTACCTGCTAGCGTTGAGCTCTGCACAGAGGGTGCTCGTGCAAGCTGTTAGCATTAGCGTTAATGTGGTTTTAAAGGGTTTTATTTCTTTTTGTTTAATATTGGTACCTCAGATTGCTCAGTTATTATGATTATAACCGCTGTCAATGTTGTGACTAACACCCAGGGCATTTGGTTGACTCTACCAAAGTGCATTCCTTTACAAAGCTAGCTGAGAGCTAGCTGCTCAGACACGCTGAAAGTATGAAAGAAGGCAAAGGGGAAGTGGGCAGAAAGGCGGTCGAGTGAGAAGCAGCCATTGTCATTGAGATCAAAAGAACATGTATTGCATTGTTTTGTTTTGGTTTTTTTTCTTTTTCATATTGTCACTGGCTGCAGTCACGGTCATGTAGTTTGGTCAAAATAACCTCCAGTAGCATTCAGGGTTTTTTTTTTTTTTTGGTTTTTTTTGTGACAGCAACTATAGCCTGGCTGTCTTGCTAGCTCAATTCTCCACTAGCCAGTTAACCTACAATCCCATTAGCCATTTAGGTTCTCTTGGGGAGTCTTTGTAGACAGAGGTTAGCGGCTGATAGCGTGAAGCTGCGCTGTATTTCTGTGATATTTGCCAGCTGGATTTTATTGTGGATTTTATCTGTAAATAATGTGCAAAGTGTTTGAATAATACAGTTTTTGGAGGGCTGGGGGGATTAAATGCGCTGATGTGCCACGCTGCGGCCAGTTTTACAATGTCCTGTATCTACTGTACAGAACACAGAAGTTGACTTTTCTAGTGAGCCTTTGTTAAATTTTATTGTGGTGCAAGAAAAGGATTATTATTATTATTAAAACAGTTTTATTGTTCATCTTTATGTTTCTGTCTTTCTGTGAGTCGGAGTGTAATAAATGGGGTAGATGTGTCCACATTGTGCCTACTTTTTGATTGCAAACAAAAAGTGAAAAAAGGCACAAAACTTAAGAACACAGAGTAATTTAGAAGTTAAACTAAAAGGTAGTATGACGCAACAAGGTGCACAAGCACACAGAGGCACCAGGTTGTCAGATAGAGTGGAAACTCCTTAGTAACAAGAAACCGCTGAAAGTAATCAAGCAAAATGAGGTGGGAAATGGAAACTAGAAACAAAGCCTTTAACAACCAAATTTGAGTTACCATTGCAGGAAAAGTCATTGGCCTCCCCAGAACCTGGGCCTCAACATTATTGGAGCAATGCAGGATCATCGTGACAGAAAACGGGACAAAAGCCAGAAACGTCCAAAGAAGAGGTTTGAATGTCCTTCTAGGCTGGACAACTGAAGACATCTGCCAATGTCCAGGTTGTGTTGAAGAATAAAGATGTCATACTAAATTAGTTTCAAGCTTATTAGAATTGTACAAACTTTTTATTCCAGTCTGTAAACAGAGAACAATTCAGCTAGGAGTTTGAATGTTTCTCCTCTTCTTCCATCTCAGGTAGAAATCCATCAGACACTTAATGACTTGCAGGAGTCTGTGGAGGAAGCTGGGAGATTAGAAGGGGGTTGCCATGACAACACAGTCTCCAAGGTGCTAATGAATGCGGAGTTTTCAGGAGGAGGACGTGACATCACATGCGACAAGGAGCCAGGAAATGGTGAGGCACGTTGTCATGGCAACCAGCTCAGCATTATTGGCACTGTTTCGATTAGCACCGACAACAGAAAGTGTTAGATATAGCACACAGGATGTGAAGGTGTCACTTGGTAAAAATAGTCTTTATTTACAAATACATTTTTGAGAATCCATGAGATTGTGAAGGACAGATGCCAAGAAGCAGCAAGTTAAAAGATTTACCCCGCTGCTTCATAATATCAGCTGTCAGATCCTCTGTGCTGTGACCTTGGAGAGACTGAACAGGATTATTTTTAGAGCCTGTAGTTACTTGAGGTCCTTTACACAAAGTAATAGTTTTCATCGAAAATGCATATGATATTAATAATTAATGGAATTTTCAAGTCTATAAATGATCAGAAAAGCTAAAAATTAACCATTATTGTTGCCTAAAACCAGTACAATACTTCTTATGTTTCACTCTGTTTCACTCTGTTGGACCAACATGTGTAATTTACCTTCATAAAAACCCACCATTCCCCCAAATTCACATTGAACAAGAGGATCTGTGATAGCTAATCAACATTAGTTAACTGGCTGTTTTGTAATGTCTGGGAAAAAAATCAAACCAACATGCTTCTTTGAGTTCTTTAGTGCCTCAAATAGTAGAACCTTTTGACAGGATTTGTTGATTCCCCAATGACAATTTTGACTGCATGCAGATTGCTGCGGTCATCTGTAATTTGTGTGGAAGAAAACGTACTAAGTAAAATCTGACCCTCAGCATTACTTTGAAGGTTATCAATTTCATTTTTGCTGCTGTTCATTGACTAGTTTCTGAGTATTTTCAGATTAGTCAACTAAAGCAATCAAAAGTATTTTTTTTTCTCTAGCAACCAGTGGTTGCGAGGTGGTTGCAGACTGGCCTCTTGGAGTCTGTGATTGGGGCTTTATTAACCCTACACGGTTTTATGTCCAAAATAGTGGACAAAAAATTAATGATGTGTGGTAAGTAGTCACATGCCTGCAAAACCTCAACAATGATATGCTACCTGGTAGCTAGCTACACAACTCAGAGTAATGTAAACAGCATAAAGACAAGGGTGACTGTTTTTAATGCTTCTCTTTGGAAATCAAATGTGTTTGGCACAACAAACGATTCAGACCATGCTTCTGCTTGCTACAACTGCCTGACAACAACAATTTTGTTGCCGTTTGATAACAACAACAAAAGGTTCTTAATGAAAGTTCATGTAGGGCAGTGTTTCCCAACCACTGTGCCGAGAAATGATCAGATGTGCCATGGAAGATTATCTGGTTCCACCTGATTAGTACTCAAAGCGCCCGGCGTAACAGGCAGAACAATTATATTCTCTTCCACTAGAAGAAGACAAAAAGAAATTACATAATAATCATGCTGCGAGTGAGATAATGCAGCGAGTTATAGCAACAGAGAAATATTTGAAAAGAAAAAGTAGCCATTCTTACCTGGGTCCTGGAGAATGTCCAGACCCAGATGAAGGCCCTAGCATGAGTAGTGGTGAAAAAAAGCAAAAAAAGGTATACTGGGGACAAACCGAGCCAATTCTGCTATACTTGGTGTGCGGGGAAAAATGATCAAAATGCTTTTTGTGACGTTTTTGTTTGGTGGTGTGAAATATGTGCCGTGGCTCCAAAAGGGTGAGAATGGGCAGAGACAAACAACATCATGTGATGACTAAGTCTGAGATGACCCATCCACAACACAGGTGAGTCATTAATAGGTTGCTGCACTGTTTGAATTTTTTGCAATGGAAGAATCGTGATCTTCAGCTTCATTTCCACACCAAAGTCTTGGCGATTCCCTTCTTTGTTTTTGTGAGTGCTGTAATTTTCCAGTAACAATTGACGAGTGTGTCCAACAAGGTGTAAAGATTCGACATTTTTCCCAATGTTGCCTCCCTCGTGACTCAGCAGAATCACGAGCATGTTCACTGAAAGCACAACTGTTCCTGCCCTCTGGTAGCTGGAGGCTTTTTTGGGGATATTTACATCACACAGATTATTGATGTTGAAATACTTTCAGAAAAGATTAATTCAGACTCTGTAACCTGTTGCTAGGTGTGGGACACATGAGACGCTTTTAAACAAAACGAGGAAATCTGCAGCACAAACAGAAACTATGTATTGCTTAGGCTGTCATTTAATAAGGCCACAAAATTTCTTAAGTGTGAAATATTTCTTTTCACCAAGTAACGGTATGTGTTGGTTTTTGGTTGTTACAGGTTTTCTTATAAAGAACTTTCTCATCTGAAACAGGCTGCCTGAAAGTAGTAGTAGAGAGTAGTTGGCAAGTTAACTGATGGATGCTTGAAGTCTAACAAAAGCTTAGTTATACCCAGTGAGCTCCACAAAGGACATGGCTATGGAGCCAGTCCTTTTAACCAGCTGTGCACACAATATCCACAAAAGATGAGAAGAAATGCACAATGAAGTTCAAAAATGTCCACCAATCGGCAGAACCCCTTTTCAACTCATCTCCCCAGAGTCATGTTCTTAATCTTTACAGTTGGCTGTATACAAAAGTTCTCAATGAGATCAGAGGTTGGTTACACCCATTATTCTCGTTGCTCATTAGGTGTTTCCTTAGGCAGCCTCCCAATAGATGCCCACATAAGACCCAACTGCTTTATCTCCTCTTCAGCTGCCTTTCTCTGTCTGCTTTGGTCTTTCTCGTCTTTGTTTGCCCAGCTCTCTAATGGCATCCTTGTTTATTCTGAGGATGTGGCTGGTTCATTTCCAGGTCCTTCACAGTACACCCATGTAGACTCTTTAAAAATCAAGTTTGAGATCATCACCATGTCCCCAGAAAGGTGACATGGGGACATCATAATATCATTATGTTTGTCCCCATAATGATATTAAACAAACACACACACACACACACACACACACACACACACAGGTTGTCACTTCTGCATTTATGCATACATATTTCCTTTTTTCGACACTTCTTCTGTCTCGTCTTACCTTAACAAGAAAATTAGTTTGCCATGGTAACGAAGTACAACCATGTGATTGGAGCAGCTGTGCTCCGTTTAAGGCTGCAGGGGGAGATTAGCAGGAGGGACACGGCTGCTAATTATAGCAGATGTAGCAACAGGCTAACATGCTAACGGTTCAAAGCCCTGCAGGAGCCGCTGCTGCCTGGCTCAAGGGCAGGTGTTCAGAGAACCCATAATGCAACTGGAAGCCATTCAGAAATCAGTTTTGATGCTTGGTTTTCTCTTTATATACGTTGAAATAGACTTAAATCAAGGTGTGCACCCTGGGTGTTTGAGCAGTTTCCTCGTAATTGAAAACTTAAAGTGCATTCTGGGTAAACCTTTAACAGTTATATAACCACGTGAGCGGGGTTGCTACTCAGAACAAACTAAAGCATGTGAAGGGTCAACTTTTCACTCACTGGCAGCAGACTAATAATTTAATCTAATTTTTCTTATTGACTGAGTACCATTTTCTTTAGTGTTCAGAATAAAAACCCAAAAGACATTTTTGTCTTGGGCTTGTGTGGATTTGTTCCAGGTTATGTATACCTTCACCATCCACTTTAATAGTTACACTGTGCTAGTACTAGTTTAGACCCCCCTTTGCCTTCAGAGTTTCTCTAATTCTTGGTGGAAAAATTCCTCAGATGTTTGCCCATGTTTGCATGATAGTAGATGTGCAGTGTGACGCTATGTTCCAAAGGGGCTCTACTAGATTTAGATCTGGTGACTACCAAGGTCATTTCAGTATAACAAACTCATTGTCATGTTCAAGAAACTAATTGGAGATGATTTGAGCATGGAGATCAACAATAATACTCAGCAGGCTGTGGTGTTTAAATGATGCTCAGTTTGTACCAACACACACCATCACAATGATACATTTTAAGAAATGTCACTACAGTAGATGTCTTTCTACAAGTGCTCTAAGTATAAGAAAGTGATTCTTTCACTGTTCGTCTTCAATTCCATGTGCCAGCACAATGTAGAGCAGGTACTTAAACGACCTATGTGGGAATAACGTTTATCTTTTTAATAGTGTTTCATCCTCCCTGTGTACGATCTCCTCTGAAAAAGAGAACAACAAAGTAGAGATGCTTAACTCCCTGATATAATTCTCAAACACACACCTAAAAGCAGACAAGCTGCAAACTGAAGAGGCAAAGGCAGTGCTCATTATTATTAAGCACTGCCTGTCTTATTATTTGTCACTGCATTAGTAAAACAGGAACAATTCCAGGTTTCTTTTCAGCACTGTAGCCAGATCAAGGAGTAAAAGGTCTTAGGATGGACATGGTCAACAACTCAGGTAAGTTGTAGCGTTTTAAACAATGCTCAGCTGGTACTAAAGGGCTTGAGAAAATATCGTCCAATAGCAGTCTGAACTGTTGATACAAGGCAAGATGGATCCATGCTTTAATGCTATTTACACCAAATTCTGACAATATCATCTCACAACAGAAATCAAGACTTGTCAGACCCAGCAACTTTTTCCAATCTTCTGTTGCCCAGTTTTGGTGAGTCTGTGTGAATTCTAGCTTCAGTTTCCTGTTCTCACTTGACAGGAGTGGCACCCGTCAGCCTTACTGAGTCCTTTGATGCACTATCAAACAAAAGTGTTTGTTCGTGGCATTTGGTATCACCGTGCCAATGACAGTCAACACCTTATACAAATACCGGTGACATCACTGGCTTTGAAGAACTACAGCATATGATTCCCAAACATTGAATAACTGATAAATGATAGAGAATAACTCTTTTTTTCCCCACATGGTTACTGCAAGATAAGTACTTAAATTAATAACTGATTGTCCAGATCTTTGCAGGTACTGTTGATCATGTTAGTCATTGAATGACTCATGGATTTAGTTCCAACAGACGTCTCAGGTATAAATGGCTCATTGGCACGTTGAAAACATGGGAACGTTTATTAATGACTCACCGGGAGTCATTTTTCACATCCTGACAACCCCTAAATAAAATTTAGACTAAAAAAATATATATTACTGATTGTTAAGTAAAGGTTCTCAGGTGTGACAGGTGAGTTAAGAGGAGCTCAGTCTCACCCTGAGTGACGACTCTCTCTTTGCTGGAAGCCACAGGTGTTTGAGAGGATCAGGATGAGAAGGATAGGAAGTGACTCACCCTCTCAGCTGTCGGATTATTCTCCAAAATAAACGTAGCATTGTTTACTTGGACCCGCCCACTCCGCCAGATCAGCCAATCAGAGTTGGTGGTAGTCAGAGAAGCAAATCGAGAGGTACAGGTGAGTCAGCAGGTATGTGTTTGTGCATTACACAGAGCAGCTGGCATGCATAAGAAACAGAAGACAGCAGTGACATCACAACATGCAAAAACTACTGAAGCGAATGGGGAAAACAGACTGTACAATTCTATAAATAATAACTAAGCCCTGTTTTTATTTACTGCATTTATGGTAAAATATGTGATATTTTAAAGTTGACTCAAAGTGCTAATAGATGACCTAAATGTAAGATGCAACAACTTCCAATATCAGGTTATGTTTGTCCATTTTAATTTTTCATTCTAACCTTCTCTCACTGCTGATATTTTGGACTTTCTTCTGTTTATCACTTAATAAAATCTTATCAAAACGTCACTGGACCCTAACCCTAACACTGTTCAGTGTTTACAGCCTTTAGTATGGATTAACGGGCAGCTTGCAAGACACATGGAACTTTACACATGTTGATTATCTTCCATGCGAAACAGACGAGGTTGAAACCTCCGTCACAGTTTCCCCGAGTACCTGCTGAGTCAGTGAACGTCTCTGAGCTGTCGAACAGGGATGTGGTGATAGAGGTCAATATGGACTCTGATGTTTTCGTGCCTGACGAGCCAGACGCGGCAGGAACCAAATAAAGAAGAGTGTCTGTGCGTCTGTTTAAAACTGGATGTGGCTCAGCACTCGGCAGGAGGTCATGAAGGCCACACATACACCGGTAATCTGATAGGCTGTGACTTGCTGAAAAGGATTATGGGTCTAAATTAATTTCACCTACTGTACAAACGTTAACCCAAACAGACGGCATACTCAACAATGCAGCAGCTGTTCGTGCGTGAGGTTCATGGCTTGCTGTAAATTCTTTTGTCTCCGTTTCCACCTCTTTTCATCTGCTTCAGCTTTTAGACTGTTAGATTTGGATTTCAATCCAGCTGTTTTCAGATACTTTGCATGAAATTATCCAAACAGCTTTTGGCTGCAGTGGAACTGTCTGAGCGTTAATGAAAGTGCGATGGGAACAGATGTGACGTCCACTGTAACTTATGCTGCTGCTCCGGAAAGACGAAATAAAAACATCAAATTTCTCTGTGGAGCGATGAGGAAGCTGTGAACTCCCCACATGCCATTCCTACATCGTGTTTCTGTCCGGAATCTCATTGCTGATGTTTATCAGAAAGATTACATAAAAACTACTGGGCAATGAGTTTCACCCATGCAGGAGAGGAGGAGCTTAATTTAATATGATAAAAACGGGCATTGACCTTGATGTAGGTTCTGCTTTTTAAGCTATATGGAGCTGCTCAGCCATGAAGGCCCCAGCACTGTGCTGATGTTCAACCTAACAACACTGTTTCACCTTTCAGACCATTTCCTGTTTCTGAGCAGAAACAACCTCCAGCAGAATGTTTTCTCTCCTTAAGTCAGCCGTGAGTTCATTTTCTGCCTCCATGTTGTATTTTAGGTGTCTTTACATTTTGCTTTGGGACAAACAGCTGGTGTATACATGAGCTTCATCCTGAATGCAAACGCTCTGTAGGCAGAAATGTGAGTAGATAGCAGCCCCCCCCCCCACGCTCTCCCAGCATGATCTGGGTTGTTACCTGAGCAGGTGGGGTATCTCCAACCCACAGACCTACATTATGAAGTAAAAAGGGAGAGAAAAGTAGAGTTAGCTGATTCAAGTCAGATGAGTATTAGTAACAGCTAAAAGAACAAGAAAGTGTTGTTAACTTTCTTTTTAAAAAAAAAAAAAAGAGTTTAATTCATGCACATAATGGTTTGATTAAATTAACACCCTAATTAAACACTGATGAAGTCTGATAACCCCCGAGCTCACAAGAACGAGCAGAAGGTACCATGTACAGGGGCAGGTGCCGGCATACACGCACGTTCATGCACCCGCCTGTGGGGGCGAGGGGTGAGGATGGGGAAGTGATGGGGGGGTAGTATTACTACTTACTTTCTGTCTCAGTGTTTCAGCACAGGTACAAACCCATTCAGTATTGGCTCTGACGTTCAGAGTGACCAGTGAAAATGTCAAAGTTTGTATCATGAGAGTTTTATACGTTCTGGTCTCAGTCAAACATTTCACCTTCTCCCGAGGGTTTGAACCCCTAAATATAAAACCAGCTATGGAAACTGTCTCTCTACCTGCTTCTGTCCCCGTCTGTCTGTATAATTGAATATAGACTCCAGCAGGCACAGGCTGATCTGCTCAGAGGGTCTCTGAGTTCAGGACAAATGGAAAACTGTGTGTGTGTGCGGACGTGCTTGTGTATACAGGGTGTCATATTTGTCGGGCCAGAGGTCAGTTTATTTCCAGCATTGCTCTTCATCACGCAGCTTTCTCTCACACACACTCAGATCAGTTTGTTATTCGCAGCTCTGCTTGAATATTACTGAATGAGCTTCGATTAACAGTAATAATAATCAGCCTCTTCTGGTTTAAAAGGGTTAAAGCAGCCAGCGTTTGTGCCTTCTGTCAATTCTTGCAGTCTTATGAATAAGTGCCAGTGCTAATCATAAGGGTTAATTTTAACCCAAATCACCGTGTTTTTGTATCTTTGGTGCTAGAAACGTAACCAAACTGAAACTCCAGGAATTAAAATAAACAATAATTAAAACTAAGAACAGACACCAGCTTTAAGCCAGACAGGCTCTGAGTTTGTCAGCTAGGAAACAAAGATTTGTTTGCACATGTGATTTTTGCAAGTTTTTATTTTTATTTTAAAGAGCTTGTAGCAAGGACCTGACATACACACACACAGGTTTTTGCTGTGCTTTGTACTTATTATGTTTTGCTTTTTAGCAGTTCGTTGGGCTTAAGGCACCAGGAGGCAGCTCCTTCCTCAGATCCTTCACTGCACACTCACGCACCTCGCCAGTCTCCGCCGTCACTATATATAGGGAGAGAGAGTCATCAGTCACAGCACACACACCTGTCTCCTCTGCCACATCGACACCGCCCCGAAAGCTCACTGTACCACCCCTCCACTGCAGCAGGCCAGAGACCACACCCCTGCCACAGAGCTGTAAAATGCATCAGCTTGTATATAAAACTTTCTAAAAGAGTATGAAGTCCCCGAGGTAGATGTTTTAGTTGTGAACTGTGCTGAGGACATTTTCTGGAGATTAGAGTCATCTTTTGGAGTTATGGCTTCATGTTGTGAAGTGAGGAGAACTCTGCTGCCATCCAGTGGTTTAAATTCATTCGTGCAGCCAGTTTCATTCTGCTTCTCTTCAGCAAAGTTGCTGTTGAACTGTAAAACGCATTCTGTGGGTCTGGTTTGCTTCGTGTAATTTGAATCTACATAGTCCAGCAAAATATGATGTTTCATATCTGTATGAGGGACTCAAATGAATATTTTAGAATATTTGTATCTCCCCCCACCACCACACTCCCTGCCCGTGGTTGATGCCCTCGGATGTCGGTGTGTTGGTGGTTCTAGGTGTCCGGGGCTGGGTGCTCAGGTATGTACCAGTTCACTCCCGGTGGCTGCTTGGCGGGGCCCCATGGCTCAGATAGGCCCCTTCCGGGGGGTGGGGGGCCCTCGGGCATCTGGGCCTAGGGATCGGTCCACACTGGCGCGGCTGGCTGCCGGCAGAGCCCACGGGCACGTCACCACAGCCCCATGTAGATTCTACACCGCGGCTGGTGGGTCCGGGGCTCTCCTCAGCTCTTTCCAGGAGGGTGGCACAGCACCTATAGTCTACTAGGGCTCTCGTGCTCTGGGGGCCTCTGGATGTCTGGGGCCTGGATCTCCTCCATGCCTGCTTCTTGCCCTGGGGGGCGGGGTTAGGGCTCCCCACACCCTCTAGCAGAGCATGGAGAAACCTTTTGAATACAAGCACTCTCATGCATACAGGTGTACACATGGGTGCTCACAGACACAAACTCTATTTTTCCTGGCTGCTACCTCAAAGCGCTGTCGGTCTTGCGTGCTACACAATAACATTCAATATTTAGTATTTACTGTTAGTTACAGTTATCTAGGTTATTGCTGTGGTGTCGTGTTTGCTTGTTTTCTTCTTTCTTTTTTTGCTGTTCTCTCTCAACAGGTGATCCAGCTGATTTTTTTTTTTTAGTGACTTCTCTCACTGTCCCTCATCCCCTCTGTTTTTTTCCCCCTCCCTTTCTTTCTCTCTCCCTTTCCTTTCCTGTCCTGTCTTTAATAAAATATAATAAATAAATATAGACCGTACACACACACACAAATAAATATAATAAGGTCAATCAAATGGACCATTCTGATGGCTGAAGAACCAAACGTGACAGGCAAAAAACCAAAAGGTACCCAAAAACCCTCTTTCTGTTAGAAGACAGAATGACACTTAGTTACATTTGCGTTTGCTCTCTCTTACTCATAGATGTACGTATGTGATCTGTTTAATGCTACTGTCACACTCAAGAAAATTGTGGTTGTAGACCACGGCACAACCAAAATGATGATGTTGCCTTTGAAATGGTTGCTTTGAAGACAGAGACCATGGTCTGTTGACACTCACAGTCGGTTTCCATTGTCAGAGTGACTTTGGCGCATCGAGATAAAATTGCACGAAGATGGAGTCTACTATCAAGTTTTGACTTAATGGGGTGAAGCGGGCAAATGCATGCAATCTGTTTACAGTAATACGGCAACTAAATGTGATAAATCAATGAAAATCGCAAATCTGTAGCTGTCTACATACAAAAATTCCCATTAAGTTTTTACATTCAGAATGCTTCAAGTACCTCAAACACAAATTCAGAAAGTCCTCCTCAAATAGTGCCATAGTTGCTGCACAATGATAGTTTTGCAAAATAAGGTTGGCAAACCTTCCCCATGCAGTCAACTTGCGATTGAAAGTTCTAAACCAGAGGTTGAAGGTGTTGTGCACTCAACCTTTGGACGACCTGGTTTCACAACTACTTGCAGATGGTTGGCAAATGGGAAAAACTTTCATGCAATCACCAGGCAACCACCAATCATTCCTAGTCACAAAGACGTTGCTGGTCTATTTTTATTCTAGTGTGACCGAGCATGAATAACAGTTTGATGAGCCTCGTTTGAATGAGTTTT
>VURO01012898.1:63169-78436 GCA_015108175.1 Pelvicachromis taeniatus
TAATCTCTACAATACTTAATCTTTAAATAGAATGTCATGAAAACAGTTACTTTCATTTTTGTTTATAAATTAGATTGTGTAGCGTTATATGATGTTTCATTACATATCCATACCATACAAGATTGTTCTGGCATTAACAGGGAGGAAATATAGTTATGCTTATGCCTCCTATTCCAGGCTTATGAAATCGTAAAGTTCACCCATGGTGAAGATCACCCCTTGACGAATGAACTAACGATCAAGATGAAGGAATGTCACAGTGAGATGGATCATCATTCGTCCAGCAGATACTAAGACGAAGACAAAAGAAACGTTGTCATGCAGCTGATTTCACTGCCTTACGTTCTTTTTATTCATCAGCCTGAATAAGTGGGTTTGTTATTTTGCCATCCATACCTGGCCTTTATTGCCTCAACAGTCTTAAAGTAAGGAACTGCTTGATAAAATTGTTGTTAAAACAGCACCAGCAACACTTCAGGCTCCTCTTTATACTTTCTCATGGCAAATAAAACTTTTTTAGCTTTGGTTTGGTGCAGTTTTACATTAATCTCTGTCATAAAATCTAGCCATAAAACATGTTATTAATGATATCCGAGAACCTGCTTTTCCCAGAATTCCATGAAATGCCAGTGATATTTCTGCAGTTTTGTAGCTAGCCTGTTATCCTCCAGTTTATGGAAACATTTAAGCATAATTAATCCTAAAGTTTCTCTGTCCTGTCCTTGTTTGAGAAATGGAGAGGAAGAAGCAAAGGGAGGGAGGAAAGCCCCTGTTGGCCCCGGTCTCCTCTGTAATCTGTAGATTCCATTGTGATGAAAGATCCTAGGAGTGTGTGTGTGTGTGTGCGTGTGTGTGTGCGTGCGTGCGTGCGTGCGTGCGTGTGTGTGTTGGTTTAGTAAAGTAAGCCATTTACATCACCCTCTGTGCATATCCATCACACACTTCCCAATTTAATCCCTGTTTTTGTTTCTCTGTCAGTGTATGAGCCCAGACTGTGTCTGCAGCAAACACACACACACACACAGTTTTCCCATGTTTATCCCAATATTCTGCCATATGCAAACTGATGACAGCATGTCCTAGGGGCATGTGCGCACAAGTGGATGTTTTTCTGCCATCTTTCTCAGTTCTGCTAGAAAATTTAGCTTTTTTTTTTTCTTTTGGCTCAAAATATATTTTGTAATTATAAAAAAAAATACATGTAGAAATGAGGTATCAACAAATAATTTTTCAGCTTTGAAAAGAGAAACTGTGCGAGCTTACTGTGTTTCAAAGACTGAATGACCCTTGCGGAGTGAATGGCCTGTGGGAGCTGTCTGTGCTGCTGCATTGCTCCTACCTACATTACTCATTTCATTGGTTTTGTTGCTTTCAGTCCTTCACTCTCTCACTTTTCCCATATAACATCCATCAAATGAGATTTAGTGTTTCTTAGCTATAACCTCCTGTCTCTCCCTCTCTGTCACTCACTGTCTCTCTTCCCCATTTATATCTCTCTCTCACTCTCCAAAGGCTTTTAAATGAAATTCTCTATTTGCTGGAGTCTCATCTTTCTCTTTCACTGCATGTCTCTGCAGGCAACCTGACCACACAGAAATAAAGGACACCAAGTGTTTTTTCTTTTCTTTTACTGACTCAATTCATTCACTGTTCTGCCATTTACTCAGCCCCATTTTTTAATTTTCACATTTTCATTCTCATTTTCAGAGACGCTCTATGTCACTGTTCCTCCCCTGCACCACCTCACCTTTACTTCACCTCACTCTCTATCTGCTAATACTATTCATTTCCTCTCGCTCCATCTTAATAACTCTCCTCTCCATAATTTACCTTTTCTTAAAGATACAAAAGTCAGAAGTTTGCTTGCCAGAAAAGTGGGATATGTGTCCTACTCTTTGCTTTGCTTGGTTTTCACTCACTGATTTTTGCTTTTACTCACTTTTGCTTTAGTACTTGATTATATTTAGGTAATTAAAAGTAAAAATCCAAGCATTAACCCTGCAGCAAAATGATGCTTACCCAGTGTGTTTAAATGAAAGACCAAGAGGTCCTTTAAGTGTCCACATGAGACAAATTAGTAGTCACATGTAATTTGGCGATGCTAGCAGCTTTGCCAAAATACAGTATTTGAGGCTGTGAGGATGAGAAAGCTGTGGCTTCTTCAGTCCTTTGATTTAAGAGCAGACTCTTAAATCAAAAGACGGTGAAGCGTAATAGTTACTGTCGTCAAACTGCAGTCAAATGAAAACACTTAAACTTGTTCTCTGCATGTTGAGTAAAAGTTGCACACTTCCTTTTAGAGGATTTTTAACCTAGCCACTAAAGTAATTCTTGCATTCATTGGTTCCCAATTTCTTAGGCTATGTGTACACTCAACAAAAGAGCTACAGCTCAGACACAAAAGGCCGCAGTTAGCATGTTAAGTTCATGATAGTAAAATTAAAGACTGAAGGTGTCACTTGTTTGGAAGGTTTGCCACAAGAAAGGTTCTTCTCTCTAAAAACAACAAAACAAAAGAAAAAACATGGCCAGTTTTCAAGATTATAATTAATTAACAAACCACTTGTAGAACAATGTCCTCTGAACAGATGAGACCAAAGTGGAGATGCTGATGGACGTAATTCAAAGCACCACACGCAGTATAACAGCACAAATGCCTCTTATCAGCTGTCAAGCTCAGTGGGCTTATGTTGCAGCCACAAGACTTATAATATTGAGTTGAGCTCCTCTGATGATGAGCAGTTATCCCATAGTATTAGTCACAAATCACCTAAAGGATCCTTTTCTTTGCTACACTTTTAAAATTCACTACACCGTAATCTTATATTTAATAATTTCCCCCACTTTATTTCTCTTGTACAGTTTTGGGTCTTCCACTTGTCACCTCTCTCTTCTTGCATAAAAACCAATCCTGTACTATTCTTTCTCACTTGTCTCCCTTTCCCCCTTTGCTACCTTTATTCTTCTCTCGTCTCTAATCTATTATTTCTCCTCGCTCCCATTCCTGCCTTCTCCTCCTTCCTGTTCCCTGCTGTGCATTGATGATCAAAGCGGGCTCAACAGGGCATTACTCTATGTCACAGGAAAGCTGCCTACAGGGTACTCAAGGTCCACATTTACACATGCTCTGGAAACTAAATTATATTTTTGAGTTGTCCCAGTCTTTTGTTTATGTGAATTTAACAGCTGGATGCGGCAACGTGCGATGTTACAAGTTTTATGTTACATCATTCACATTTCTGATGCGTTTGAGTCATAATGCAGAAGATGTGTAGTTTATCAGAAGTGAAACAGCACACCTTCTGGTCATCTGCCCACTACGTTGTCTATACTGTGTGCAAAGAATGAAGCATCAGGTGTGAAACTCTTTTAATACATTCCTTTATTTACATCCCTCCATCTTATTTTTCCATCTTTACAATGTGTCAGACCAGATTTCACAAAAACTGTAAATCTGCAGTGGACAATATGAGCACAGCGAGACTCCCAAATCACCATTTGTTCCGCATTTACACTGATTATGTGTTGTTTTAAATAGAATTAGTGAGGGTATTTAGCATGGATATGTCTCACAACTGGCATTTTTGTCAAAAGACTGGAAAAGAAAAATGTTTTTTTTTTTTTAAGTTATCTAGAGATTTTCCAACAACTGACCCTGTGTCTTACAACTGAGCAAAGCAGAAGTTGAGTCCTCGTGCTAATGATAACATCTGTTTTTGGTAAATATGGTCTGACCCGGACTTTAACACACAATGCTCCCTAAGATGCCGTGTGTGAGATTTCCTGATAGCACATTATAATTCTTAAATTTGTCTACAAAATATGCACCAGCACAGCATATTTGTCAGTTTATTCCATAGATCATGTGATGCGTCTGTTTGCCCTACAGAGTGACTTTACAGATGTAAATCTGTGAATAATTTGATTTTAAACACCCCTCATAGCTCACTTTGACTATTCTGTTAGCTTTAATAGTGTCTAGCAATTTTTGATTATTACTACAATAATAAAGTGATATCCCATTAGATTTGTCCGTAACATATCAAGGAAGAAACCTCCCACATAGCATCTTAAAACAGGATAGTTCAATACAAGCCATTAGCTCATTTAGAGGTTAGATTTCCCAAAACACTCGCTGCTAATTACACAGGGCTGCAGTTCAAGACACTTCTCAGACATTTCCCTTAAAGCAACACAGCTGGCTTCATACTGGAAGGCTTCTGATTTGCATGTAATCAACTAGCATCCCTGTTCTGCATGTGAATGTTTGGGCAACCCAAACCCATTGAAATCCTCAACAGGAACAACAGGAGCAAATGAAACCAACGACAACAAAAAATATCTAAAATAAAAATGATGGCATATTTGATATGTGCACAGTATATATATTTATATATGACATGGGCTCAGCAAAGTATGTACAGTTATTTTTCTTTTTCATCAATGCATAGTAACTTTTTAAGATCATATGGTGTACATAAATAAGAACATTAATTAGCGACTCAAATAAATAGACTTTCATTCATGACTTGCGCGATGAAAACGAGGGTTAAAACAGGAAATGATCAGAGATGCTGTTAAAAAACTAAATCTTAAGTTTGTCAAAAGCGTCTTGGTCTCAGGGGTAATCTCTCACTAGATTATCTCTTGGCTATCCCCGCCAGTGTGCACTTCATGAAATTATTAGCCGGTCCTCATTCAGAGCCATGTGAAGATCAAAACTTCTCAGAATTAACTGTATTTTTTGTTTCCGTGACAGCACATTCTGGGGTTGTGCGCTCACCGGAGGAAAAAAAATCAGCACTGCAACGCTTTTGACAAATTACACAAATACAATGACATCATTTCCACTGCTCTCAAGTCGCTCTCCCATAATGCTCTCTGCTTGACAACAACAGTCGTATATTTATATTTGTACAAACATTTAGATCATAAGCATCTCAAGCACCATAGATAATAATACTAACAAATCTTAGGAGTTGCTATCCATCCAAAAAGTGAAACCAGGCAGAGATCTATGTCTTTTAAGCTCGTCTCCTCCCTTTTTAATTAGGTTCCTTTAATCCTTTTATATAATTTAATTGTCCTTTACAATACTGGGGATATTAGAAGTGTTTGGTACTACAGTTTTAGGGTGTTTAAAGTATTGCCTAAACCTACTACCTTGTTTCATTATAATTACATTTTAACCACAGTATATCAATGGATTTATCCCGCACCTTTTCCCCTCAAAATTTATCTATAAATATCTATTCAGATTTCCATTATCCTGCTAAATGCTACTATCGTACATAGTCTCTACATGGTCCCATTGCATTCAAATAAAAAAGAATACCTTATTATAAAGCACACACAATGACAAATCATTCAGTTTCTTTTAGAATAGAGCAGAACAACACAGATACGAATAACAGACAGACTGCCTGTGAGTCAGGCAGGAAGTCAGTCGTTGGTTGTATTTAACACCAGATCAGAGAGAAATGTTTTCACCTCCACTACCTTCTGACATTTCATAGCATTGTGAACATTAAAAATCTCTATCGGGGGAAACATTGCGTATGAATGCCCTGGAGGGCCAAAAGTCACATGTGCTGTGTTTGTGAGTAAAGCCAAAGTAAAAACGACACCACGAGATACCAGATTCTGTGTTTTTGTTTAAACGCACACAACTTTGTGTCCTGGAAAAATGTTGTATGCTTTTAACTTTAGGTTTTTGGTCCTTCCAACAGTTTAATTATGTCAATCTATAATATTTCTTTAAAGGGGACCTATTATGCTTTTCCTGTTGGGAATAAGTAAGATGAACTAAAATGGTGTTTCACAGAGGATGGACTGAGAACACTTCACTGAGGTCCAGTATAAAATAAATAAGGATTATTTTGATCTGTTACTCATGCAAAGCGGCTCCTGTGGAGTCCTCGAATAAAAATAAAGAGCATAACAGGTCCACTTTAACTTTGTTTCTCTGATCTCTAATCAATGTACCAAAGACAATACATTGAAACACACATTATTAGTTTGTTTATCATATAGTGAAACACTGACCCACAGTAAAACATCACATTTGGAAAAGAAAATTAAAACTGTTTCCAAGGACACTGATCTTTTCTGGATCTTTCTATACTAGCACCATACTTACTTGTACACAAAGTCAGAGAGAAGGAGAATTGGTCTTGGTATTGTTGAAATGTTCACAAGGCACTTCTAAATCTTTTCCTTTGTCCTCTCGTCATGCTCTCTTGGTTAGTCTCTTTTATTTGCTGCACAACAATACCAGGCCATTCTGTGGTCAGCACTCTTTATTTACAGCCAAAGGCTTTTAACCATGTAAAAAATGTTCTTCCAAAATGTGTTAGGTGTGAAATTATTCTTCTCTTGCACCTCAACTTCAGCTTTCTCCTTCTTAAAAAATGGCAGTTTTTGTTCAGCTATAGCCTTTTTTTGCTCTCGGTACATTCTTTAAAGTTTGACTTGGTCTTAGAGGTGTCTCTGCAGTCCAATTATTTTGTTCTCTGGTTACTTGGTTTGACATGTCTTCTTAGACTCTCATACACTATTTGGGCAGCCATATTTTCTCTCATTGAAAGTAGTCCATCCATTAGATAATTTCTGAGGTTGTCTCCAAGCCCCAACAAACAAATCTATAAATCTTGTCTCTGTTTTTCTGTTAATTTATCTCCGTAAATCTTCTTCCGATTTATCCGGCCACCTGGCCTTCTGCATACTCGCATCTGGACAAGACGCTGGAATAATCATGTGGTCAGTCCATTCCTGTGTTCATCCTTCCAACTGTCTAGTTGTAGTTAAAGATTTTCTAAATGTGTTTGATTAGTCAGGGGGAATGGTCATTGACATCGTTGACTCCACTTCTCCGTCCTCCAGCTCTCCGTCCCTCCCTCTGTCTACTGATGCCTTGAGGACACATCAAAGCAGGTGATCATCATAAGATGGGCTTTGCAGAAGTTGACTCTGGTCTCCAGTTTGTCTGTCACTGTTTCCAGAGCCTCCAAATACTCCAATGAGTCCACTTCATAGGCCTGCTGCAGCTCAACTGGATACAAATAGAAAGGTGGAGAAAATATATCATTCCTTGATAAAACGCTATTGAACATAGGCTTTGTTTGATTATCAGCAATAATTAAAAAGGTGCCACTGGTGAGTTAATCATCACTCTCTTTGCACCTGTCACTGTTGTGACCACCTCCGACTCCAACATTATAGCTCTGGGCTTGATATCAAACAGTGATGACATCATCAGATCATCGAATAATGTAAAGAGAACAACTTCCAGCTGAATCTCTGCAAATCCAAGGATCTCATAATGGACTACACGAGAGGGCAGCTGAGGAAATTTGGCCCTCTCTGCATAAATGGGGCCCACGTGAAGAGGGTGGATAACTTTAAACACGGTGGTGTTTACATCACAAAGGACCTGTCATGCTCCTGACACATGAAATCCCTGGAGAAGAGAGCCCATCAGCACCTATACCACCTCAGCTGAGTAAGAGGCTATAAACTCCCACTCAGGGCGCACAGGAACTTCTACACCTGGATCTTGAGTGGGAGTAGCAACACCTGGGTGGTTAGTTTCAGGAGGGTGGTCTGTTAGGCGAGAGGACCTTCAACCACCCTCCCCCATCTGTGGGACATGTGGCGGCATAGAATAAGATCTCCTTCTGTCATGGTTGCACAATTGGTTATGTTGGTTGCACTTTTAACTCTTATACAGCGCAATAGGTACATAAACATTTGACTGTGTATTACACACTTGTATGTGACAAATAAATACAATTTAAACAGAATAATTAAGTCTGATGTAGCTTATTGCTACATATGTAAAATCTGCATTATTATCCAAAAACTTTTACGATTATGATTAACATCACAATTCACACAGAAATCAGAGAAGTATCCATTTTTTTCATACCTGAGTTTGTTTGTATTTTGCAAAAACAAATTACAAAAAGTGCCTCTGACCATTTATTCAAAGCAATTAGTGCTAGCTATGGTAGCACATTTAAACACAGGTCTATTAAATGACTTATTAAATGTGTTTTCTTAAACAGAAAATTAGGATGTGGCTGTATGTTGATTGTATGCACAAGCCTTTTTAGATGATCCTGATTTACTACAGTGGTAAGAAAAGGTCCTTTCAGTGCAATGACATTTTGAGGGCAATTAAGCCACACCCATACAAAAAACAAAACAAAGCAAAACATTATTTTGTATCGTGCAAGTTTGCCCCGTCAAATGCATCAATCTGCAGCAACAAATCATTCCCACAAATGCATTTTTGTGTGTATTTAAGTAAAATCTATACTGCCCAGTCACTTCATATTTTTAATAGTTAAGTGACAGTATGTATTTGTGTGAAGAATGAACCAGCAGTCATGTAGCACAGTGTTAGTTTACATCCACTAACATGAGTTGATTAAGAAAAATATAAAAATATGCACCATAACTTAAACATAACAGCATTTTTTCAGAATAATCCTCCACTAAAATCATTTTCTAACCAGTTTCTGACCTCCTGTGTTCTCTCTCTCACACACTTCCCTGATGTGTCACACTTACACTCAGTGGTCCATTTGTGTGGCTCCAGCATCAAGTACTGTTTGGTTTGTTCCAGTTCTTTCTTGAGACACTGGTACTTGGCTCTGACTTCAGTGATTCGCTGCTGGCGGTGCTCCAACAGACGAAGCTTGGCACTGACATACACGACCTCCTGACACACACACAGAGAAGGCAGACAGATAGATACGGATTTTATTTACCTTTATTTTTTCAGAGGAGCTTGTTGTGAAACACAGGTGGGTCTCCTTCAGCAGCAGCATGCTTAAAATTCACACAGTTAAATACATTTGCACTTTATCGTCTCCCACTGTGGCTGCAGCTGAGCGCCTTCGGACACTGAGCAGCTTCACTGGAACACGATTGTGGCTTTCTTAAGGTTGCTGCAGGGAAAATTTATATTTCATGCTTTTTCTCCATTTCTCTTTTCCAGTGCTCACAGTGCTCTCTCCTCTGATCACATAAAGGTTTAACAGTGGAAACCCCCTAAAAACCTGCATTCATTTACAACAATTTCCTAAGTTTAACAATTTTATTCTGCAAAGTCTCCAGAATTTAGAGTCATTTTTTAAGTAAGCCAAGATATGTAGATTTATTTAAAAAGTTCACTGTTCATACAGACCTGAATGCTAATGTTGAGTTATTCATATTCTGAAAATCCTTGCTGTTGTACTTTTTAAAACCTTTTGGTTTCTTTCCACACTGACACAACAACACAAGTCCTTTTTCGTCTGTTGGCTCACCAAAAGTTTCCTTTTCTGGTTTTCCATTAGCAGCAGTGTCCAACACTTACTGGTTTTTTTTTATGTGCTTCTCCACCTTTATTCATCAATTTACTGTCACTGGAATCAAGAGCAACAGGCCTCTTGCTCTTCTGCTCTCCCCCTCCTTGACTCTTCTAGAGACATCCATTCATTCTTTCCCTTCAGTCAACCACCACTGTATATCCTAAAGGTTTTTTGTTGTTTTCTTCTTCCTCCCTCTTTTACACGTGCTTCCTAGTCAGCCTCCTACATAACTGTAGTCCAGTGGGAACTAGATATTTTTAAAATGTGTCAAAATGAAGCTCTGAACACCACTTGTAAAAATATCAAGTGGCAACAGCAATCGCAACTAAGGATTGGTGAGTGGTGGCTCCAAAAACACTCCCAGTATCAACTTCCATTACAAATTCAATTAAATGTTCTAGTCACTCTGGTGTTATTAGTTAAATTCACTCCTCCTAATCAGTGTGTTAGTGGCTGTTTTTAGGCTTTAAAGAGAGAATGAGAGATACTGTTTGGATGAGGCAAGCCGGAAGTAAAACTGGAATTCAAGAACCTTTTTTTTTGTTGAGAACTGATGCCAAATTGTCTGGTTCATCTGAATCATAATTCACTTCCTATCATGGTTGATGTCATTGCTGAGGTTTCAGCACAATCAAGTCAGATTTAGCCGCCTGTTTTTCTACTTTGATTCTACTGAGTCAGTGATCATAAAGAGCTACGTTAAACCTGGAAAGAAGGAACTGACAACCAATCAGATCTGTAAGCAGAACTGATAGTGGCGTTGACAAAAATAAAATCTTTCTTCGATTAAGATACAGTGTTATAACGTAACTTACTGGTGGAGTATGCAGAACTTTTCGACAGATGGTTTTGCTATTCATCTGCCTGTCTTAATCACTTTTGGATTCACTGTCATTTTTGTCCTGTTCTTTGAAAGTAATACCAGTAGACCCTCAGGGAATTCCTGTATCCTTTTTTGTAAGCAAGTGAAAATATATTTTCTTTATGGTTTAAATCTTAATGCACAAACTGTAACATTAAGTAAATTGCATTAAATGTAATTTTTCTGTTAGCTTCTAGCTACACTCTCCTCCTCCACCCTGCTATATTGGAAGCCTCGCCGGGCTCCAGGGAGACAAGATGGCACCAGTTATTACGTTCTTCTCGAGGCTTCAGCTCTAACGCAAACTAAGGAGTGATATTATCAATATCAATCTTTACATATACAACATGATCCTTTACTAAAATGATACACTGCTTCCTAAATTTGAAGTTTTGCTTTCCTGCAAACTGCCCAATAACAATGCATTTTGCAATGACACTTATCCTAAAAGTTTATGCCTGAATCTTTAGCTTTTGCCCATCATCCACTCTCATTGTCCACAGTAATAATTTTCCCCTGGGTTTACATACACAAACAGCAATTTAGATTTTTGCTCAAGGACCTGTTGACATAAGGGCAGGAAGAGATAAGGATCAAATCTCCAACCCTGCGATTTGTTGACCTGCTCCACCACTTGACCTACAACAGCTGTGTAGCTCTAGTGTCTTTCCTCCCTCCTCCCTCTCACCTTGCTCCCTCCTTTGTCTTTCCTTTTCTGCAGCCGCTCAACATCATCTATCTCATACACCTTGATCTCAAAGGTTTCTGTTGTTGCAGACACTGCCCGGAGGTTTGAGGGTGCAGGTGGCCCAAGTGGCCCATCGACCCAGCATGCACCAGGGCTGGAGGAGGAGGAAGAAGAGGAAGTGATGGCTTGTTTGGAAGAACGGTGAGAAGGTGATGAAGAAGAGGAGTCCAAGGTTAGTGCTGGGATCAGACGTCGACGCTGGAGACCTAAAAGAACAAATAAAAAGAAGATTACAGAAAGACTGTGACAGGAACGGTGCGGTTTTGAGCTAAGACGTGAACATCAGAATAAAGAGTGCCTTTCCTTAAATTTTTTTAATTCTACTTGAAGAAATATTGCATGTTTGGAGTTATGTACGTTTTATTTTCTGGTGCATTTTATATAGCATTGAAATACCAGGTTATATAGTACAAATGAGCTAACCGTGTTTAAAAAAAATGACTCTGCTAACTTCCACTCTGCTTGTTTTATCTCTTTTATATGCTTAGTTGTTTGCAGTGCATTCTACTCTCAAGATCACAGTTAGTTTAGCTCAATAATTCCCAAACAGTGCATCAGTCCCTAGTGGTGTGGCACAAAGCCACCGCAGGTGGGTTGTGGATGAACAGGAGAAAAATGCTAAATGAAACTAAACTGAATGAAAATGGAAAGAAATTATAAATAATGCAGAACTTTATTATTCACTAAAATTCAAATCAGAGCTTTTAAAGATACAAAATAATTGTAGGGTGTAATAATACCCAAAAGTGATGAAGTTCAAACCAACTACCAGAACTGGGAAGAAAGAGGACTTAAGTGACTCATTGAGCTCATGCCAGATGTACTGGTCCTATTGGAGTATTCCTACACAACGATCTCTAGAGTTTATAGATAATGGCAAAAAACAAGACAAACAAAAAAAACCCAGAGAGAAGAGAATGACTGTACTGCTTTGAGCTGATAAGAACGCAACAGTAACTCAAATAACCACTTGTTGCAACTAATGTATCCAGATGGGCATGTCCAAATGCACATGTAAAACCCTGAAGGAGATGGTCTACAGCAGCAGAAGACTACACAGTGTGCTACTTCTGTCAGCTAAGAACGTTAATCACACAGACTCACAAAACTGAGCAGTACAAGATCAAAAAACTGCTGCTGGGTGTGAAGAGTCTTGATTTCTGCTTTGAGTTTTGGTTGGTAAGGTCAGAGTTTGTGTGAACGACATGAAAGCATAGATCCATCCTGCTGTGCATCAAGGGTTCAAGCTGCTGGTGGTAACAGCACCAGTTTAGTATAACTTAAACAGCAGCCTACCTGAATATTGTAGCTGACCATGTTTATCCCTTTATGATCACACTGTACCCTTCTTCTAATGGCTGCTTCCAGCAGGATATCACACCACAAAGTTAAAATGATCTTTAATGCATTTCCTGAACGCAACAATGAATTAATTGTAGTCAAGCAGCCTTCACAGTCACCAGATCTCAAGCTAATTTGTGACAGTATCATTTCAATTTGAATTAAAACCTGTAAGGAATGTTTCCAGCACCTTGTTGCATCTTCTGAAGTGAACCTTCTGAATCTCTGAAGGCAAAGAGAGATCCAACCCTGTACTAACACTGTGAAACTACCGTAATTAAGTGACCACTAAGTGCAACATTCCCCCTCAGGGTTTTCAGACAAAAAAGTTATATGAGCTTTTTTCATTCAACACATTTGACACATTTTAAAATTTCTGTTAGATCATATTTGTTGTGTAGCAATAAAGAAAAAAATCTCTGGCAAAATCTAGGAGACACTGGGAGCGATTACTTGAATTATTTTATGATACAGCAGTTTAGCTACAAGCTTTAGTCTTACATTGAACTGCAATATATCTGACATCTCTCTGGAAAGAAAAAAGACATCTTTTCAAAGTTGAGATTATTCCTTGAACACACTAAAACCCCTTAAGTGTCGGTTCACTCTGTAGGCATACCTTTCTTGTTCGCACAGACATGATATGTGGGAGAGGGGAGGAACAGAGATAAAAGACTCACTGGAGAGAGACATAAAGGGGGGACAAAAGAAAACTGTTGTGCGAGACAGAATGCGAAATTGATAATGGAGTGTGAAGTGAGATAAATAAAAAAAAAACAGGTAGAGCTCATAGATAACAGCAGCGGGTCAGTCTCTAATCTAACCACTACGCAACACTGAACACACGTGCGCTTTGCATAGAAATTTCCAGTCATGTCAACGGGAATGAGAGTTATCAGATTCCCCAGAAAGTCAGTGATAAGGTACGTGTGAGAGAGAGGGAAGAGATCAGGGAAGTGCTGATTTTAATAAGGTTGCAGCTGTCTTTTGGCCTCGATGCAGCGCATAAAGGTCAAGCAGAGACATTTGTATTTCATTAGGAAGCAGCATCGAACGGGACAGAGAAAGATTGAGTCTGCGGGGAGAGGACGATGCGAGAGAAGAGAGCTGGATGAATGACAGAAAGATGGGGTGAATACGTGGAATATGAGGGGAGAGGTAAGCACATGAATCCAGTTTAATGAAAATCAAGGATAAAAAGAGAGACTCAGCTGGAGATGTAATTAACATTTTAGCTGGATATTGCCTCAGTCTTTTATACATGTGCGCCTTCTGCCTTTTTATTATCAAGACTATAATCAGTTTTCTATCATCAGGGCTCAACTGTATCAATCATTCCTCGCTTACTGGCTTCACCTTGATTCACAATAAACACAGAATAATCCTTCATGCCTTTGTGTCATCTTGTGGCAGTGAGGCACTGAAGTGGCTCTTTAATCCACAGATTCAGTTGTGGTGAAAGCAAAATGAGAGTAAACCCAGAGTTTACGCTGCATGGCAGGAGGTGAGACTGCTTCCTGCACACTTGGATGGAAAGGCTAATTCCAATTCCAATCAATAATTAGACACACACTGGGAGGAGCTGCCTCTCTTCAATCTGATTTTTTATGCACATATCAATCCTCATGCTTAACCAATAGACAGTAATTTGGCAGGCACATTAGCAAGCTCTCTGTGTTCTGTTCTGGTGAATATATATTCATTACAGCCTACACCAGCAGATTCCCTTTTACCATTTCACAGATGACTGGTCAGGGTCACCTTACCTTATCCAGCACCTCCTGTAGCCACAGCTTTCTTCACTTTCCCCTTAACTGTTCATTTCTTTTGTTACAGTGCTTTTCCACCAATAGAGTCTCCTCACAAAGGTGTCTATTTCTGATTTCAGCACTTTTATGTCACTGTCTTTTTGAAAAATGCATTATCAAAATTTCACGTAAGGGTTAAATATGCTAAAAGTGGGCATAAATCACACACTGAGGATAACTTGAATAGAAATGGTACAGATGTTAAATATATATTTATTTATGTAATTATAAAAACTAGCCATCTGGGCAGTTTTAGCACAGAGTGTGTGTAGTTTCATGTTTTTAAAGCTTGTGCTTGTGCCACCTTGATTGGGAGTGCTAAGACCCTTCGCCTTTTACTATTACTACTAGTTATGTTGAGGAAAATCCTAAATTTGCCTTCCTATAAAGAACGGCAAGTGGATTATCACTTTACTTTTGTAATGGGTGAAAATGTTTTTATAAAGCCATTTAGATTTGTGTTGCGACCTGTGTTGCTCCTGCTCTTCTTGCTGCTTCTGGAGCTCCGCCGGGACGAGGTGGTGGCTGAGCTGTGCTCACTGAGGGAGTCCTGAGCAGAGGAGGTACTTCCTGTGTTCTCACTGCTGTCTCTCAGCATGCTCTCATACCCACTGCTGCCTCCACTGTGGTAAAACAAAGCCGTCTTCCCCATTGCCGGAGGGAGCTCACCACTCAACACACTGCTGTTAGAGGCATTGAGAGATCACAGTTAGAGATGAAGCAAAATAAAGAAAAAAAACATGTTTCATTTTGTAAAATGTATGTTTCAAATTTCTCAGAGCACTAAAGCTTGTACCTGTTGTCACTAGCATGGCCGCTGCTGCAGCGGTGTGGTTTTCTGGGAGCTGTAATCTTGCTGTAGGGAGAAGGCAATGTTTGTACCACTGCTGCCCTCTCCTCTCCCAGGCTATCTCCCCCACCACCTCCTGCGCCACCTCCTCCTCCACTGAGAATACGGAAATAGGAAGCAGTTAATAACTTTGAACAGATTATTTTCTGAATTAACTTAAATGTCACTTTGCCTTGCAGATTTTACAGTTTGCACGTTACATTATCACGACTTGCTAAAATTACTCTTACATAATATATGGATCTAATCTTGCATTTTATATGAACTGTCCTATGAATAAATGAAAAATGCTTCCATAG
>VURO01012898.1:78456-119462 GCA_015108175.1 Pelvicachromis taeniatus
ATGCTTCCATAGGAATCACTAAATAGGTGTAAGGTTTATGTAAATGTACTGTTATGATATAAAACTAACAAACCTCGTCCCTCTTTCCTCTGTTGGATCTGTGCCTCCTCCCTGAACATGACTCCTGGAACGGGAGCCTGCACTCCCCTGGAGTAGCTCTGAGATTCGACCGTTGACGGCTCGGAGAGGAAGCTTAGCAGCCAGGCTTCCACCTCGACTTCGACTCAGAGACTGGGTAGACCAGGATCCAGGGGCAGGTCCCTGCTGCTGCACAGGGGCCGGGACTGAACTCTGAGGCTAAATAGAGAAGTGGTTTAGGTGGATGGAAGGAGAAATTGAAGCCAACATCCTTTAATTACTTTAATAACAAATTTGTTACTGCTGTGTGCTTTTTGGTTAAAGCTAGGCAGAGAATGAGGAAGCTCTTAAACAGATTTAGCTAAATTTGTCTGATGAGCTTGTGGTTTACAGATGTTTTAAAGAAGGCGAGCGTGTGTTCATTTACATTGAAAAAAATATTTCTTCCTACCTTTCCGTTAGGAGGAAGGCTGGAGCTCCGGCTGGAGCTTTGACTTAAAGACTTAGTAGAGAAGCTCAGAGTCTTGGTGCTGGAGGCAGACAGACTCCTGGCCTTGGGACTGCTGGTCATCAGCAGCTTACTAACTGCTGATATCTTTGACTGGCTGCTGGTCTTAGCTGGTGACTGTGGACCGCTGTTTGGACTGGTACTTCCACTCAAAAGGTTGCTGGTGTTTCCAGAAGAAGAAGATACTGATCCAGCACGGCTGAGGCTGCGTCCAGTGCGAGGCATGGTGCTGTCTCCCTTCACTCCTCCTCCCCCTCTAAGACTCTCACCTCTCTCCAAAGAAAAGCAGTCATAATGATGGGAACCACCGTGTGAGCTGTGGACTCGACCCAGAGAGTTGGTTCTGTTGGCAAGCTGCTCCAACTTGGCACTGAAAAGCCTACTACTGTCTATGCTGGAGCCTCGCTGTCGAGTTATTCCTGCAGGGCCACAGCCAGTTACCCCTGCATCATCTGCCGAGTTCCCCTGTGATGAGACTCCATGTGGGGTTTGTTGGAGAGGGCTGAGTGCCCTGTTCCGCTGGTCTAGACTGGACTTTCGTACAGGCGGCAGTGGTGGGATTCCCCCTTTTTTATGAGAGAAAAAGCCCTGCTTTCCATTTGATCCCCAGCGATCAAGTGTGGCACGCGGACTGCAAGGAGTTGAAGTGGTGACTCCGAGATTACGGTACTCGCTTCCATTGTCTAAGCCGTCATGGCGGTTGACACGGTGCCATCCGCGTGGTAGACTGGCTGTACGGTGGATATCTGGGCTATAAACACTGGTCAGGCATTCACCTTGGGCAACAACAGCCACCATCTCACAACCATCCACCACTCGCTTAAAGGAGTCTGGCGATGACACCACCTCACCACCTGAACTTGAACTGCCAAGATCACCACCCCCACCATTTGCTTTATCTACTGAGTGGCCCTTCGAATACTCTGCCTCCCTCTTCTCCAGTTTCCCTTCACACACTAGTCCCTTAGACTTTCCTTCTTCTGTACCACGTTTCAGCCAAGGGTCTTCAAAGCTCATCTCACTTGAAATAGATGCTATGAATGCTGCATTGGATTTGACGGAATCTTTCATAGAGCTGGCCTTTGTAGGTGAGGAGAGGATGGTGGCTTCCTGCACGACCATTGGCTTGACAGCTGCACATGGGTGAACAAGGATGTTGGTCTTGAAAGGAGACATGTTGCCAGGTCCTGCCAGAATTTGGATGTTAGTTTTAGCCATAGAAGGAGGCAGTTTTCTCAGCCTTTCTTTAGTCGGAGTACCCTTATCACTCTGGTTCTCTGACAGCACCATTTCTCCTTCCAGGCTCCCTCTTCTTGGGGTACTACCGTTTTCATAACCACCCAGCGTTTCGTTTCCACAGCTCTGGTTGGGATCAGGATCAGCCAGTGCCTCCCCTTGCTGGCTCTGGGACTGGCTGAAGCTATGAAGAGACTGATCAGCTTCGCTGCCCATGCTCAGATCACTCACCCAGGAAGAGATGGGTGAACCACAGTTTGACATTCCTGTAGCTAAGGATTCACCTTCTGTCCGCAGCTTGGCCATTGCCACCTGAAACCAAACAAGTATGACATCTTGAAATCCAGAAAAGATGATAAAAATTTGGCTGCTACAGTTTAAATAATGTCAGATCTATTTTATTTATGCAAATTCAAACCAAACGATCAAAGAAGCACTAACCTCTGCCATGGCAACAACATCTGAAACCCCTGAAGATGCTGCAGGACCTGCAAGCATGTGATCCTCCACAACTCCATCTAAAGCAGTACCAATGAGTTGAGAGCCAGTGGCGAGGGCAGTTGCAGAGCCACAGTCACTGTTGAAGCTGATGATGCTGACTGGACGACCAGCCAAGCCTTCATTCTCAATGAGAGCAGTAATGTCAAGGTCCTCCTCACCTCCAGAAATCACAGTGTACACCAGTTCATCATCCCCAAGTACAGGAGGTCCAAGTGTTACTGCAGATGCTGCTGAACCTGAGACTCGGGGAAGAAAAGACAGAAAAAAGATAAAGATAGAAAAAAAACGACAGTTAATTTCTTAGTTCTTCTTGGTCTTTATGTATATGCCGATCAGCTAAAAAATTAAAAGTGGAAAAGTGTCATTCAGTTATGATGCAATGTGCTGGGTCCCTACATTCATGCAGACATAACCTTCAGACTCATGTGGCTCCTGCAGACCAAGCACACCTCACATGTAAATATCCATCCCTGATGGCAGTAGCTACCTGCTGCACTGGGAAATCTGCTAAGGAACAGATCAAGGAACATGAGCCTGTGTTCAAACTCTCCAGAGTTTGAAAAACTCCCCGAGGTCTCCAGATCTCCACATTCACTCAAGCATTTGAGGGATGCTCCAGATGTAAACTGATCCTTGAAACCTCTCTGACACAACTCACAGAAATCAAAGGCTCTCCTGCCAACAATTCAGTTCCAGACACTGTAGGACAACCCCTGAGTCTTAACAGGTTAGAGCTGTTTTGACCTTTCTGCACGTGCTTTTGATAGAGTGCCTTAATGTCATTAAAATGGCAAGGGTTTGAAAATTACCCACAACTTATTTTCCGACCACATTTCCTCGTGCGCTGTGTTTTACTGGAACTTACCATCCTTGCTATCCAAAGGTATTGGTGGTACATCATCATCGCAGAGCGTCTCAGCGGAGCCCAGGCTGGCAGATAAAGATGGAGTTGGCTCACGGACTTGTGGACTCATCCCTGCAGGAGAACTCCTGGACAGCAGGGACTCTGTGGATGAACGACCACTGTCTGCAGCCAAACTGTCTGTAGAATCAGAAACATCTGGTATTGTAATTTATTTTGTTTTCCAAGTGAAGGGAAATTGGCATCACGCTGAGAAGACAAGTTCAAACCAGTGATTATTATGCAGATAAACTGTGTCATGCACAGGTGACTCAGTATGTGTCTTTTATGCATTCAGCATATATAAAACAGCAATAACATTACTCGGGAAGAATTCACTGTTAATAAATGGGGAGATGAGCATAAGAACTAATAACAAACCTTTAAATGTTTCTCATCATGATGCTTGAAACATCTCATCAAAAGTTTCAAGTATCGGTTACAAATTGCATACTGATTTTTGTCACCTCGCTAGTATTTGTAATTTCAAAATGAAATTACGTTGTTCCAATATTCTTCCAGTCTTTATCTCAGGTCTTTATCCAAGTGGATGCAACATTAAATGGAGGGAATAAATTCACCTTTTAGTGAAATTGGAGTGCTATACATTTATTTTCTGTAATCTTAAAAGAAACTCATATACACCCTAGAACTGATGAGCCAAGGATTCACAGTAACTTATTTCTGATATTTTTACTTAATGTAGATGACTATGATGGGTGGTGACAGGTAGTTTTAATGAAATGTTACTATTTAAGGTAAGAAATCACATTTTCAAAGGAGAATATGGATGTAAACTGAAGAAAATTAAAAGGGAAAGGAGTGAAAATAGAAAAGTAAAAAGAATTAAATGTAATATCCATATATAATATATATATGTATATGTATATACATAAAAAAAATGTAACCCAGTTCTAAAGCATAGTTCTGTAAAAGAAAGAAAAACATACTGTCTGAGGTCAGAGCATCCAGGGCCTGGCCTTCCTGAGTGTTTGAGGATACAGGCTGCATTGCTGGAATTACACCCTTTTGGGTATAAACTTTGCACCGCTGGGATGGGGATGACGGAGGCCTGAGAAAGAAGATAGAAATTAATTGGATTGGCCAAACTGAATTTTTCACGCTGAACATTTACACATCAGAACACTTGAGAGTTATAGTACAGAGCTTTCTTTGACACTTTCCAAGTTTTGCTCAAAACAAAATGAAGATTTTTGCCATCAACACTATGCTTCACTTTATATTTGTTTCACCTGTACTCTGAAGTTTTGGTCAGGCTGGCAATACCAAGACGTGGTGATCCTAGAGGTCGTGACTTCCCCTCACAATTGCCGCTCACCATATTCAGACTCTCGCGACTGCACAAATGAGAGACAGTGAAAGAAATAGATCATGAATTAAACATATAAACATATTTCCTAAAGGCTAACATATGAAAAAAGAGTCCTGAATCTAAACCACCTGATCTTACCTGTCATGTAGGTGGGAGTTCTTGGCTCTCTGCAGTGGGTTAGAGGTTATGCTGCTGGTTCCTGTAATGCTTCTGGTACTTGTAACTGTTGGGCAGCCAGAACTCTGAGTCAGGCTGTGGATCATTGTCTGGGCCAGCTCAGCCTCCTCCACCACCTCCTTGATCTCCTGCAGCTGCTGGTCATTGGTCCTCCTCTTAGACACCTGCACGGCACCTCCTACATCACATGCAGGTTCTATAAATATGGGACCCAAAAGTTATTTACATGTTAACATACAGCACATGCAAAATATGAACGGGAGCATCATCATTATTATTATTAATAATAACTGAACCTGTTTTGGCTTCTGTATCCAACACAGCTGCAGGGGCTGGAGCAGGAGCAGCAGCTGGAAGAGATGAAGATGGACATGCCTCTTGTTTGACCCCTTGTTTGATAGCTGGAGCCTCTTCAAAGGGGAACTTGGCCACCTGCAAAAATGAAGAGAGCTTTTATTTCTAAATTACACTACACTGTTAATCACAACTACAGTGGTGCTGGAAGAGAATAAACAAGATCACTTGAGCTCCTAACATCCTGCGCTATTGGTGTGCAAATATTGGGGTTCTGTACAAATATTTTCACAATAAGGTAATTTGTGAAAAGTAATTTGAATGTGTTATATTCAAACACAAATGGAAATATGTGAGTATCAAAAGGGACAGAAAATTGCCACCACAAACAGCAGCTGAAACAACAATAAAAAAGCCTGACACGTAATGAACAAAATGCTAAGTAGATACAAACTGAATGCTTCTTTTTCATCTGAATAAATTGCCGAAAATAGCTATCAAGCTTTCAACAGACCCCTATTACAGATTCCATCATACTATGTCATCGTTTGTCTATCTAAGATTTTTATTTCCACAATATCAACAAAAACAAGAGCAGAAGACAGTTCTTCACCTCCTCGCTGCCATCTATGCAGTCCAGTCTCTCCTGCAGCTCAGCAAAGGTGTTGCACTTCAGGCATTCAGCTCCTTCCTCTGGGACAGGAGCCAGTGGCTGACCAAGTAGAGACTGAGAGGCTTGCGACAAAGGTTGTGAGGGACCACTGGGCTGCTCGTCTGGCTGAGACTGCACCTGTTACAGAATATTTCTTCATCATAAATATTCTACAGAATAATGCTACGTGTCTAATCTATAAATGCAAATATTGTCAAATGACCTTGTTCTGTGCTCCTGCTGCCTGACTGTGGCTTTGCTCCGAAGTTTTACCCCGAAGCAACGCAGGAATAATTGGTACAAATTCTGGTGGTCCCTCATTGTCCGTTAGCTCTCTGTCTGACACGGCTGCTCCGTTCGGACCCACGTAGATGACTGTGTCACATGACTGCTCGCTGCTGGAGTATTCGTCGGGGTCACTGGAGAGTCGAAGGAGCGGAAGGTCCGAGTCAGGGTCACCGCGGTGATGGAAAGGTCGCAGGTGGGTCGGACGACGCATGCGACCCTCTTCACAGGAGCTTTCTCCCCCAGAGGAGCTGGATGTGTATTGCTGAGAAGAGCCCAGATAATAAGGAAAGTGGAAGCAAAGAAAAGCGATTAGAGAGAAATAATTTCCTTTTGAGATTTGCAGAGTGGGATTTTGCTTTTTTTTCTTTTCCCTTTAATTGACAGGTTAGAGACCAGAAAGAAGGAGATGAGGGGATGACTAATGTGGACCCAAGGCAAGTCACCAATCACAGGATAAGAACTTTACTCCATTGCAGTTCAGTTTAACTTAATTCCTCCTATTAGTCTAGCACATTAGCAATAAAGTATCTTGTGGCTTGAAATTTCTTCTTTGTTTTTAGAGCCCTCATTTTAACACTTTTATCTGTGAGCGTAAGAAGTGAAAGGTGAATTTGTGTCAGTGACAAACAGAGACAAAAAGATAAAAGATTTCGTATGAGCTCTGCAGAACAAGTCATTAACACAAATAAATCGTTTCAACTTCTATAAAAGATTTTCACCTAAACTCCAAAAATGAAAACACTGCAGTGCACTGTCAAGGTAATGTGTGTTTCAGTGTGAAATGAAGTGTCAAAAAAGTAATTTATGTTTGTTTAAGATATCATACCTGAGACTTTACATGTCAATATCTGGATATTTTTATTATTTTAATGAAGCACGAAGAATTAAATAAAACTCACCACTGTGACTTTAGTTTTCTTCTTTTTCATGCGGAGCACCCGGGAAGCAATCTGAATAGTGGAGAGGGTTTCTGAGAAATCTCTAGGTGAGGCAGAGATGTGAGCAATCATGGTGGTCCGGCAGTTCATGTTGCCTAGCGACTCCCTTAGCAACATGGTCAGCTTGCTGTCCCTGGTTACACATATACACCGAGATGTGAGCATTGAAGACACGTTGTAAATACACACAGTCACTTATAGGTGTGACAAAACTGGTCCATTTTCTCACAAATGCCCACGTATGTTTTGGCTAAAGGTTATTAATAACTCCTCTTGGTCAGGTAGAGCATTTTCCACAAGTTAGAGAGTCTGCAATATTAATAAGACACAAGGCTAACATGAATTATAAATGGAAAAATTACTTATAATCATTAGTTATTTTTCCGATTATTAATGCAAAAAGAGACAAACAGTTGCTAATTTGGATTAAAGCTCACAGTCCACCTATTAAATATTTATCATCTGACCTGTAGCACTTTTTAATCCATCTTTGGTGTAGGTTGTGCAGAGATATTTGGTTAGCCTCTCTTGAATATAACAACCAGATGATACTTTCAGTTTTCCAAACACCAGAAAAAATGAATTTGAAAATCTCATTTGCAATCAGTCATGACCTGGTTACTTCAAAGTATCTGCAAACCTTTTTGTGAGCAGTTTAATGTAGGAACTATTTTCTATCCCAAAAAGTTGATTCTGTTCATCTGGACGTAGCGTTTTCAGTGGGAGAAACGTTTCGTCACTCATCCAAGTGACTTCTTCAGTCTCAGCTGACTGCAGGTTTCCCCAATCTTACAATGCTGTGATTGCAGCCATTCCTCAACTCTCTGTGAATGGTACTCATGGCCATTGATCAATGGGCCTTTATCAGTAGTTGTTGATCAATGGTCATGAGAATTTGCATATTAATGATCAAGAAACTGACCTCACAGCCCATTGCTCCATCAGTGGTGCTAGTTTCAGTCATTATGCAAATGTACTGTTTATAAGGGGAAACCTGCAGTCAGCTGAGACTGAAGAAGTCACTTGGATGAGTCACGAAACGTTTCTCCCACTGAAAACGCTACGTCCAGATGAACAGAATCAACTTTTTGGGATTTACTTACCAGGATGATTGAGCATTCATCAAGATATTTTCTTCCCCTCTTCACTCCCAGTACTTTTGAATGCCAGTATAGCTCTCTGCTATAGTTTGTGTCCTTGTCTTTATATTCTCTCCATTTGTTTCTCTTCTTTTTTGCCCTCACACCTAACTAGTCATGACAGATGGCTGACATTCTTTGAACGCTGTTCTGCTGTAGGTCTCTTCCCGTTTTTAAAAGGGAGTTCTTCTTTCCCATTGTCACCAATTGTTATTCATATCGCCTTGTTAGATTGATGATTTTCTATCTAAAATTGTAGCATCTGTACCTTATAATATAAAGTACGTTAATAAAAAAATGTCATATTAACACCACTAGGATCTGTGGTCACAAATAGCAGTTTTTTGCACTGTCATTGTCTATTTTCTATATGAATTCTATGAATGTCAGTGTGGATAGTGCTTGATGCAATAACATCAGTACACAGCTTTCTTTCACCACTACACTGTCAGCAGTCTTAGTTGAAAATAGTTGAACCTTTGGAACCACACAGCACTTTTATCTCACCAGCCAATCAAAATCAAGAAGAATAAGGACTTACAATATCAAACGTCCAATAACGGTGGAGAAAAAACTCTCCGGACAGTTATCTGCAATCTAATAACAAAAACAGCAGTCCTGTAACTTTGCAAAAATATGTGCTTTTTGCTCTGAAAATGAGCTCACAGGGGCTTCCATTTCAAAAACTAGAATTTGTGGACACAGACCCTTAATGTTTAACTCCTGTCATGCTGTGTCACAAGTACATGCACGCTTCACTCTGGACAGTAATACAGTTGATGGGTGTAGTTTAGTTGAAAGAGATGAAGTCCTACATGAAACTGCTCACAACATAATTTTCTAACATCGCCAAGACAATGCAGCTCATCACAAAACAATCTAGACGGATAAGCAGCACTCCAGACTGGTAGTAAAATATATACATTTGATTTTTGGGTGAACAGTCCCTTTAAAAGAGGCGCTCAGAGTATGATAAAGTCTAATATTGGGAGATGGTCTATGTCCCAGAGAGATTAAACGAGCAGATGGGAGAGTAAAACTAGGCTGTGTGTTTAAGAAAAGACTTTCTCCTGGGTGGGCTACTGCAATCATTCATAATGTTTGTGTGTGTGCTGAGGCCTGCAGGCTGACAGTGAGTACAGCTCCTCTGTGGCCCGATACCTCACGCTGCTGTCCCCCTTTTCTAAAAACACAGCCTGCAGTCAAGTCTTGCACACGTATGTGTACATTCACATGCGTGTACATACACAAAGTGCGTACACGCTCCTATCTGACCTCCTCCTCTTTTTCATTATTGCTCTCTTCTTTTCTGATTTCTCAGTTTGCTGCCTCAGGCTTCAACAAATCCTCCAGTCTCTGTCTCTCTCTTTCTCTCTCTCTTTCGAGCTATCTCTGCATATCTCCCTGAGATTAATGTAGGTAAACTCATGACTCATGAAGTATTCATTTGGATGTTAATTCAAGTACTGGGGATGTTGGATTGGGTCTTACCTATCAGCCTGTGCTAGATTTATTACAAGCTTTACCAGGCAGGAACATTGTATATGTAATATGATACTCTCTGTCATCTAAATTCCTGGATCACCGCTGTTTCAGAAAATTCATATTAAGGTATTGAATAAGCAGCACTGTGGTGCAGTTTTGCTCACAAATTTTTACTTAACTAAACTAATAAACTGAGAAAATCTAGAGTTCTAGTGTCAAAGAGATTTTGGCAAGGAGAGAAAAAACAGTGCCCTTTGAGTGTCTTGTTTGACAGAGAGACATGAGTGGGAAAGAGAAAAAAATTTTTGGACAAGAAGTTGTGCAGCATCCACGATGAGGAAAGGGAATGTTTAGTAAATGTGTTAAGGGTCTTTACAAGAGCATATTGTGACTGAAACATGGGTCATTCAAGCATGTTGACTGCTGAATCGTGCCGAGATGCTTGGATTCTTACAGAAGGCAGTGCTGCTTGAACAGTCTGACTCTTTTTGTGAACTGGGAAGCTACAAAGTCCAAAAGTGTACTGATAAATGGTAGATTCACTGGTTACCTAGCAACAGTACTGGAACAGGACTGGGATTATAAAAACAGGATGGGACCCTATCCTGGAAGCAGTGAAGCATTGCAAGACAGGCTCAGCAACTGTGATGAAAGAAAATGAGCAGCCGGACTTTAAGCGTGTTTGGTTTGAGTCGAATATTTTCCCCTCGAAGGAAACAGACTGCTATATGATTGCTTTGGTTTCTAGAGATTAGAAAGGTGATAGAATATTCAGTTGACCAATCAGTTTGGTTGTGGGTGAAATAAACTCATCAGTCACAACATTAAAACTAGAGAGAGGTGAAGTAAATTATGTTCTTCTGGTGAGCCTTTAATTTGGTAGCAGCCTGCATTTGCAGGGCAATGCACTGAACCAAGCCAGTGAAACGGTTTAGGATCAGCAGATGGAAAGTGACAGAGAGCTGATATCGCTACAGATCCCAGTCTGATCAAGCATCAGAGGGTGGTGCCAGCTGGAACAACTCCACAGGGACCACTGCCAACATCCTGGTACCTGACACAATGAGCCAATAGACTGTTTATAAGGTTGGGGAAACCTGCAGTCAGCTGAGACTGAAGAAGTCACTTGGATGAGTGATGAAACGTTTCTCCCGCTGAAAACGCTACGTCCAGATGAACAGACTCAACCTTTTGGGATAGAGACTTTATAAAAAAGATGGATGTAGCTTATGGATCTAAAGACACTGGAGAAGTGCCTGAGGGCCATCAGGTGGTAATTCCTTTAGTTAAAGAAAAAGTCAGACTATAAAGAAGTCTATTCTGTAAATGGTGCTTTGGTTCCTTTGTCGGGGACCTCATTTAAAACTTTATAGACATCTAACATGACTTTTCATTTTATTTTGTAAAGTATTCACCACTGGGATGAAAAATTGCGGGCTGGCAACTTTTGAGTGTGTTCTCTCATCGCGTCCACTTTCAAAGAGTCAGTTGGACAAGGGTGAAAACTCACTTTTACCTCACTAATTAATTAGTGACGTCACAATGTCTTTGTTCATCTTTTACATACAGCAAGACACCACCAGAAATCTATGTGATCCTAACTCGTTATTGATTTATTATTTAACTTTATCAAATATCCTCCATAGGCCCAACTTCAACCGTCTCACACTTACTCTTAGTTCTTAGATATATAAAAATGTGCCAGTAACACAGCATGGAATGTTAAACCAGTCAAATCCCATCACACTCCAACAAGAGTCTGAGTCACCAATGCCAAATCAGACTCAGCAAAGCTGTGCTTAGAGCTTCAGTGCTAAGTAGCAGGTTGTTTTGCAATGTAAATGCAAAAGCTTGTGATTAAATTAACCCAGCATGGAGCGCAGAGCTACACAGCCTTAAGCAGAGTGGAAGAGCAGAAGGGAAGCACAGAGAAATATGAAAAAAGGAGGGCATTTACAGTTTCACATCCTGTATCCTTACTGCCAGAGCAGGACTGTGCATCATTTTAGCTGTTATGATTTCTTTTCCCCTGGTTCAAGTATTTTTATTTTCAAACAATTTCTTCTGGCTAGAGTTACTGGCTCTATCATCTTTGCCTCTCCCTCTCTCCTTTGCTGTCATTGGTAGTCAGTTAACCAACAAAATGAATGTGATGAATATGTAGCACCAGCTGCTGCTGTTTATGTCAGTAAGTCCCCCAAACCTGAACCAACTTATGAAATCTGCTATTTTGCTTTGCTACTTTGCCTCTCACATCAAGATTCTGCTTTCCACCCTTCACCTTTCTCAACATTTTATTTCACCAGTTTCTGAATTTGTCTTTATTCTCCTCTTAAATTTATCCATTCATTTGTCCCACTCCCACCCGCCCGCACGCACGCACGCACACTAACGTACTTATATGGGATGTGTTTGCTCCCATTGACCAGGGCCAGAATCACATTGCCGAGGGCAGATAGTGAAAGGCACAGAGGAGCCGAGCTTGGTGAAGAGTTCTCCTTGCTTTTCCCACCACCTCCTCCACCGAGTACTTTAACATCACAGCTGCCCAGGTCCAGCAGGTGGAGTCGACTGCGACCTCCTGACACTAGTAGAAGAGAAAAGATGGCTCAAGAATGAAGGACAACTTAGAGTTGTTAATACAGTATACTGCATCTGTAAAAAGTATAATAACAGTGACAGTAATAATATTAAGTTAACATACAGATACAGTGCTATGAAAAAGTATTTTTCCCCTTACTAATTTCTTTCTTTTTAAAAATATTTCTCACGGTTAAATGGCTCGATCATCAAACAAATCTTAATATTCGCCAAAGATAACCAGATTAAATGCTCATGTAGTTTATGAAAGATTATTTAATTTATGTGGCAAAAAAAACAAACCATCTAGACATGAATTAACAGTGATTAACCGCATTTTTGGAAAAGCTGAGCTCAGTTTCACTAGCCATACCCAATCCAGATTACTGTCTGTTGAATGAAGAAATCACTTTAACAGAACATGAAAAAGTTAGATGAAAAAAGGGTAAAAAAAAAAAATCAACACACGATGCTACAATTTAAAGAAATTCAAGAACAGACGAGAAACAAAGTCACCAACATCTATCAGTCTGGAAAGGGTTAAAAAGGCATTCTTAAGGCTCTGGGACTTCAGTGAACCATAGTGAGAGCTATTATCCACAAATGGAGGAAACTTGGACCAGTGGTGAACTTTCCCTTAGGTGGTTGACCTACTAAGATTACTCCAAGATTGCATTGATAACCCAACCAGAAGGTCACAAAATAACACCTAAAGAACTGCAGGCCTCACTTAGCTTATTTAAGGTCAGTGCTCATGATTCAACAATAAGAAAGAGACTGTGCAAAAAATGGCGTCCATGGGAGACTTACAAGGAGGAAACCACTGCTGACCAAAAAAGACAAGACTTTAACTTTTTACAAGGTTTCCATCCCATTAGATCTGACATAAAACTGATATAGTACTTCATAAGAAGAACATTACACCTACAATCAAACACGGTGGTGGCAGTGTGATGGTCTGTGGTTGCTTCGTAGCTTCTGGATGTGGATGACTTTGTAGATGGTGGAACAATAAATTCTGCTGTCTAAAGGATAACCCTGAAGCTCATGCAGGCCACAAATGATGCAGCAGGACAGTGATTTGAAACACTAGAAATCTCCCTCTGAATGGCCCAAAATAATGAAATGAAGGTTTAAAGGTTTAGGGAATAATTCACACAGGTCTTGATAATGTTTACCCTTAAAAAATGAAATCATTTTAAAACTGTATTTTTGCTTTTACTTAAGTTATTGTTCTCTAATATTAAAATGTGTTTGATTGAAAGAGACATGTAAGTATGACGAATATGTAAAAAAATAAGAAGTCAGGAAGGTTGAGGAAAGTTTCTGCTATAGACAGAATACCTGCTGCGAAACAGCTGATCCTCTCATTACAGTTATCATTCACATTTCTCTCGTACATACACAGATACACACACACATTTCTGTTTCTTTCATACACACACTTGTGTGCAACATAAATGGCCATAATTATTTAGATTGATCTGCATATTGATTTGTCCTTTATTGTTTGCTCCTTACTTTGGATCTGCAATGTATTCATAGCAAACAGTATGTTTCTGTCTGCTTTTATCCTACTGTGATTCTCAGTCACAACAAACAACAAATATTTGGCTGCAAAGGAGAGGGCAGTAGAAGTAATCGTTAAATGCTGCTATCGAGACATTTAATTGTTGCACCAGTATTAACAGTTAGGAACATCGGGGTTTAGGCATACAGTACTTACTTCCTCCTTTTCCTGTCTTTTCCATGCGATACTGATATATGTGTAATGTAAAGAGCATATGTGAATTCCTTTGCTCTTCTTCAGTGGTGTTGGAGCGTTGGCTACTGTGGCGAGCTGCTATGGCTGCATCCAGGAACCAGGCTGCCTTTTCTGGTGTTGGAGCGCGGAGCTCAGACTGGTTCTGCAGCTGGAAGAGTTTGCGGAAGAAAAAAAAATAGCATAAGAATATTGCACTTTTACAGACATGATAAGGATGCAGCCGTGAGTAGCCAGAGGACAGGCACACAGACATGCGGAAAGACACCACTTCACCTTAGCTTGAGGGATTTGGTTTAACGAGTGAAAAATGTTTAAACACTGATAATAATGTGTATTGTGAGGATTCAGCATCCCGGCAGACTGATTGGCATATTTTAATAAATAATTTCTAATTCTTTCTGCAGGTATGTGAGAAATAGAGGGAAGCAGACGTGAGTAATAGAGAGAGAAAGGGAGCGAGAGTGTGTGGTACTGCAGGATATCATTACTGATGAGATTATGCCAGATTAGTTAAGGATTACACAGATGTGTTTGTATCAGACCCTCTAATCCTATAAACATACAGCATGACTAAAAACACACACACACACACACACACACACACACACACACACACACACACACACACACACACACACACACACTGTGTGGCTGTGTGTTGTCGCTCATTTGTTTTTGGTATTCTTTTTACATTGACACCTTATTGGGACCACAACTACACAGATACCTGCAAACAGTTTGTTTGTGTCAAGTGTTTTTCTCTTGGCATCGTTTTCACAATCAGATGAAATAATCATCTGACTGTTTCTGAATCACCTCTTTAAAAATACCTACTTGTTGCATTGTTGGATAAAAGCAGGATGCTGAACAATCAAAGTCCCTTTTTCATCTGATGCACACCCACAGTACTACCAGATGGACTCAAGAACCCCTTCATCAATAACATCGCCCATGTTCAAATGTATTCATATAAAAGTATTTTTATGTTCATTTATCACTTGTGGTTACTAAGCTAAATGTAAATAATACTAAATCATCTCCTCCGAGACGAGTATCTGTGGGTTCACATGTAAGCCAAGACTGCAGAGAGCTGTTTGAGGTGAAAACACATTTATGCGCCGCACATTTATACAGAGTCTGAATCTGTTCATATGAACCGTAAGGCTTAAATCAACAGACAACAAGCGACATAAACCAGTTCCAAAGTAAGCTGTGGTGTGTTTCATTGTGTGTTCGTGCATGTGTACCTGCATGCCACAAATGGGGTCCTCACACAGGTAGACCCCAGGTGACTGCCCATCCTGTAAGCTGCCTGTGGCCACTTCAGATAACAAATCTTTAAGGTTCTCCTCTTTTCCCCAAACCTGCACAAAAGCACAGATTATTTTAAGAACAGTACCTTCCTCATTTTATTTTCTCAGTTTTCTTAACATCTGTCTAGGACTAAATCTGGCCAGAAGAATCTTAAATTAAAATTTTACTTCTCTCAGAGAAGACAGGCGCTAAAGATAGTCGATAGCTACTGCCAGTGTTTTTTTTTTTTAAAAGAGACTATCAGAGACTATCATTGCTCTGATTTGTCAAATGTCTGCTTCAGTATCTGGCACTCCTTTTTCTGCAGGGAATGTTTCAAATTAAGGTTTCATTACAATCACTGACCTCAACTGCCGAGACGCGGACGGAGAAGCGTGCTCCAGTTTTCTCTTTTCGCTCATTGATGAGCTTAAACAACCAGGAAATGGCACAGGGGATTATACCCAGAGTCTGAAGAGAGTCATCGCGGCCGATCATCGTGTAAGATTTACCTGAATGAGAAAACCAGAAAGACAATGGTGAACAGGAAATAATCTGATGATCTATCAAAAAGAACATCAACGGAAATAACACTCCCAAGGGGGAAAAAAAAAGTGTGAATAGATGTGTGTGTGAAATGTATGTGTCTGTCCCTTTCAGTCACAAGATGATGATTATCCCTTTCCCACACCTGCTCTGGCTGTCAGAAGTTGGAGATCAAACACACACCTAAACAAAGCCATATGTCACACCTAACAATCACACCGGTGGGAACACTTGCACGAAAGACAGACGACATCAAAAGCCTGACTCCTGTGATGCAGAGCAGAGAAATGTGTCTGATTTGTTCCGAGAAAGGACTGAGGGGAAGTTGTCATCTACAATGTAATTTTACATTGTTCTGCACTCAGTGATTCCTGGAGCATCTAGACCTACTGTCAAAAATGATGATATGTCCGAAAAATGTGATCAAAAATACAACAAAGAGAGTTGGATTAAGTATCCGAAAGCCGGTAAGTATTTCTAAAGCAATACATTTCTTTAAATCACAACACCCAGTTTTCCAGATAAAACTTAAAGAATGCTTTTAAACACATGTTAAAGATTATAGAAAGTGTTGCCATGCGCTATGTTAAAGAGCTCTTTTAAAGCAACGGTTGGTCATTTACTTTGATTTATCAGATTTACCAGTTGATTTCTTTTCATTTAGCAGATCAGATGGGTTCCCTGACTCATAATGGCTCTGTGTAGCACCGCTAACATAACCGCAGAGCACTTGAACAACCGCCCTTTCTCTTTTTTGCCTTTAAAGCCTGTGTGCAAGTGACAGAGAACACATTAAAACACATCTGTGGGAGTGCATATGTGGCTCTATAATGCTCCCCTCTGTTCTGACTACTGAAAACTGCAAATTGTGCTCGTATAGCTGCCTACTCCACTGACTTATCATAATGCGTTTGTATCCACGTATGTGTGGTTTATGTATGTTTCTGTGAATTGGTCTCATCAGGTTGATGATAGCATAGGTATTATGCTATCAGAGAGAAAGCGAGTATGTGTGAGGGAACATGGCAGCTCAAAGACATGTACACACGAGCTTACGGAGACACACGTGTTCATCATAACTAAAAGGCGGCAACTAGTCTAATAACGATAACAAAATCCATCACACATGACTCAAAGCAAAAGAATTCAATTCCTGAAGTCCATCCATTTGTTCAGTATCATTTGGACTCTTATTTAATTTTTCCTTTTTAATGAATTCCCTTTTGCTCACTGCGAAAATGTGCATGAGTGTGTAGTAGATTTGTCTGTGCCAGAATCCCCATATGTGTCTACAGCCAAGGGCCACAGAGCCGAAGGTAAATGCTCGTTGTGTTACGTTCCCCATTTTAATTAGTAAAAAGGTAATACCATTATAATGCAGTCTCATTAAAATCCATGGCCTTAGGTGAGCTAGATCACAAAGAATTATCTCATCTGCTGCTACAGCAGCAGCCATTTGAACAGATATAAGTGAGGTCATGGCATTAATATAACAGTAAAATTGATTGAGAAATTGATTTCAATCAAATAAAAGAGTTTGCAGTTTTATTAACATAATCAAACACTGGCAGTAGGAAGACATGCAAGGGATATTAGCGTCAGTCATAGTCATATTACACAGAATGAATCACAAGCATCATAAATCACGAGACAGTCTGTATTTTGCATGTCAACATTTGACAGCTGAATGAAAATTTGTATTCATGTTAAAATGACAAACATGGATCTAGACAGGCTGTCGTATGTGCACTGTGCACCATGTTGTTTCTGTCCTGGGAGTGTGTTGATTATATGTGCATCTGTTTGACTGATCTGTCCTATGTCCATTTGAAAAGCGAGTTGTGCGCTCTGCCCACTTTGTGGTATTCATGTTTGCATATGTATCATCTAAAGGATGTGTTTAAAGGAATTTGGCTCTTATTTCTGCTGTCAATCCGATTTAGTGCTGGCTGTGTACACAATAGTTGTGGTTTTCTGTACAATGGGGGATTATTACCAACATTTTTTATGTGCATGCTATTTTTAATGCTTTTTTATTAGATAGAGTATTGGGCCACCGGGAGTAGCGATGGACTGCTAAAAGATGTCCTCACATTCTTATGTTTGCTATTAATAAAAAGTGGTCAAATATGAGTAATTAAGAAGAAGTAGAGTGTTGAATATTTTTTAGAGCCCTGAAAATGTTTTGAGATGACATTTTGTATAGCCAGTCCTACTCTGTCATGTGTGTAAGAAGAAAACAGGAAGTCAGCAGCTCATCATGTGAGTCACAACCTTTAGACCATAATGATGCTTCATCAAATTTGTATAAACACTTTTTGATTTTTTGAAGTCTCTCCATCTTTAATATTTTCTCAATTGAATTCCTACTAGCGTCCATGAAGTAGTTTTAATCTTCCTATGGTCCATATAAAGACATTTACACCACTGCTCACGCCATACGTTCAGCAAGGGTGTGAACCAGTTATCAACAGAAACAAAAGACAAATTAAATAAAAGTTATTGAAATATAACTGAAGGAAACTTTGCTTTATTCTGCCATTTTAAAGAAAGCGATCCTTTGCCCGTTCTCCACATCCTCACCAAGTTTTATGAAATTCAGCTGGGTAGTGTTTACATAATCTTGCTGACTGGCAGATAAGCAAATGACAGTGGTTTGAGTTGAGCTGACTTTTTCTCCAGATTTGGCAAGATTTTGCTTCACAGCAAGCAAACAGCGGTTTACATGTTGATCTTCGCATTGCAGTGCCAGTCGAACTGTCACATCTCTGCTGTTGTCATGCTCTGCAGTTCAAGGAGACTTAGAAACTCAAGCTGAAGGATCACAAACTGAGAAGGGGAAATGTTGCTTGTGTTTACAAGGACAAACACAGCAGCGCCTGACCCACAGTTGACGAACCCTTATGGATGTGTGTGTGTCTGCGTGATTGTGGTGGGTCTTGTTTGTCTCAGTGCATGTCTGGGATCAGACATGTTGCACTATGCTGTGAGGGGCCTTGACCCTTTTTAAGAGAGCTTCTCTTACAACCAGCTTCAGAAGGATTAGAGGGAGAAAAGGGAAGACAGACACACAGACAGAGCAGACTGAGAATGCTTTCAGCTTCAGCAGACACTAATCCTCTTCTTTCTCTCTCTGATAGATGAGGGCTAGTGGAGCGACGGCCAAGTGAAGGGCCGACACACTGATGGTCACACTCACTAAAGAAGACTCACAAGCCAAGCTCTGATTGTGCAGTTTTTTGTGTGTGTGTGCGATTTTTACCCAGTTTGGAGTGTCCAAAGCAGAAGACACAGCCATCTGCTCCGTTCACCACCGACTGTATAACCTCTGCAACTGTTCCTGCACACACTTCCGCCTAACACAGGAAGACAGAGGAATAAACAGGTAGATCAGAAATACATTCAAGTTTAGACAAACATTATTCGTGCTGGAGCTAGGGTTCTGCTGTTTAAAAAATATATATCACCAACCAACTCTGCATGACCCCCTCTACATCCACGATACCTTTTTGGTCTTTGTCTTTTCCTCCTGCTTGGCAGCTCCATCTTTAACATCCTTTTTCAAAAATTTCCACTATCCCCCCTCTGCACATGCCTCTCTAAACTTGTCTCCAAAGCATCAACCTGAGCTGTCCCTCCAATATCCTCATTTCTAATCACATCCATCTTAGTGAAGTCTGTCTCCTGTCAGTTTGTTACTGCCACCGTCTCCAAACCATACATCATAGCGGGTGTCAGTGCCATCTTGTAAAGCTTCCCTTTCACTGCTGTCATTCTGTCACAAATCACCCGATACTTGTCTTCATCATCTCAACCCTGCCTGCACTCTCTTCTTCACTCTCTGGTGCGCTGCCCATTGCTTTGGCTCATTGATTCCAGGTGTTTAAACTTGTCCACACTTACTACCTCCATTCTTTGCAACATCCCTGTTTTAGTCTCCAGACTTCACTATTAATTCCCCCAGCTCACCTCTTTACCCTGTTTGTGAAACTGATGCTTTTTGGAGCATTTTAATGGAAAGATGTGACAAATAATATGGCAGATATGGTCGAGCCTGTCCAAGAAGTTCGTAATCCAGTATTAGAGAAGAAGTTTCTGTATTTTATTAGTCTGTTACTTACAACAGTGTTTGTTTGATTTGCAACCACACATTTTATCTTAATACCAGTACGGTATGCAGTCCTGACCAAACTTTCAAGAAGAGGGTGAAGTTCATAATTTTGTGTTTATTTATAGTCATTTTACCAGAATTTGTCGTACAAAATGTCTCTGACCTGCGATGCATCAGGAGGGAACGCTGCATCAAAAGTGAACATCTTTGGTGGGACCTGATTGGCTCCGGCCCTTTTCTGAGAGGCAGCACTTTGCGTCTGATTTGCTGATGGGTCCATGATGGTGATTTGTTTCTTCCTGGGATCCACTTTGAGAAAGGAACTGGACTCGGCTGCATCGGACTGAGACACGGGGCAAACTCTCACCATCACTTTCACCTGAGGGAAAGACAGTTATCAAAAACAGACTTTTTTTTAGACAGGAGGCTAAAGATAAATGCAGAATTATCATTCAAAGCCTGATTCCTGATTCCCGTGGTGTGTTTGGGAATCATTAATTGAGAACAAAATTGAAAACAAAAACATGAACGTCAACAGGGCACTCAGACAAACAGTAGTGTGAAAGTACCGTACATTAATACAGTCACAGTTTCTGAGATAGTTTTTAAAACTTTGGCAGTGTCTGAGATCACTTGTCATGAAACATGAAGCAGTCTGACAAGCTTTTCTGTTGAGTTTCGGGTTCTTCTCATGCCAACCACCCATTTCTATTTCAATTTTAAAGCATGAACACTTTTCCCCCCTAAAGAAATCTGCCTGTGTCAAAACCATGAACAGACCTTGTATGTATTACTGTGAAGTAGTGTTGCTGGAAGACATCTTCATGTTAGCTACAAACGACATAGAGCCACAAAACCAGAGTCACAAAAATTCAGCTTTTTAGTTCTGCGCTTACACAAGTCGTCACATGCTCCCGCTCATCACTTTATTCCCTCTAAGTACTTTTACCTCCCTCATCCCTTCCCCTCCTTTACCTGTCACTCTTTCGTTATCTCTTTCTCCTTCTATCCTAAATCCTTTCCCTTTTTTCTCTGTTCACACCTCTTCTCTACTTCCACTTCACTGCTGCACATCAAAAGCCTGAATTGCAGGAATTCTATTTTAGCTTTCACTCCTCCTCTCCTTGGTCCTTTCCTCCCACTCCTGTCACAAACTGTTAGCAGCCGCAATTTGCCGCCTGGCAGCTGTTGTTGTTTTCTGTGATATCAGCGGCTGCAAAATGCAGCGTCATCGAATCTGACTGAGATCCAGAACATTTTAACATATAAACAGCTCTGTTCTCTGTCGGTAAAAGGTGTCTTCAAGTTTGAAATACTTCCCAGCTGTTTATTGTTACTCATCTTCTCCTTCTATTCCTCATCTGTGTGAATTTGTCTTTGTCTCTCTTTCTTGTTTGATCTCTCGATGACTATATCGCTCTCTGATTCAGCCCGTCTGTCTTCCTCTTTTCATGTCTGTCACTAAATCTTCCTTCCTGCGATACAGCACAGGATTATCCTGAAGATTTACACCACACTTCTCTTCTGCCAATTGGGTGAGAGGCTCGGTTGAAGCAGATGATTGGCACTGGGTGTCAGGTGCTGTTATGACTCAGTGTTAACCACACCAACTGTCTCAGGGGATGATATGAGCCAACCTGATTATTAAATGCATTTGATATTTTCACTGTGACATTGGATGAAATGTGTGGGAAGAGAAATTATTATCTAAGTGTGTCTATCTTTAAGAGCAGGACTATTCATTCTGCCATGCTTAAAGTCTTATGTCTATTCAAATATCAAGCGTGTGAAGAAATGGCTCTGGAAACTATTTGATATAATCATTTATGTTAGCGTTAATGTTACATTTTGTGCATTTGCAGTCATTCTCTTTACAACAGTTGTGTTAATCGACAAACTCACGGAACCAGAAATTTCCACAAATCTTGGCCACAATGAGAGTTTATGGTATGACAAATGTAGCAAACATCAGATCAGGCAGAAGATCTGAGAGAAACTACATAAATTCATCATTAATTTGGCCACTAAGTCTCATCTGAGAAGCAGCTATTGGTTAAGTCAAGAACGGGATTCAAACCCTGAAACGGGATTGAGCATCTAACTTTACCCCCCCCAATACTTCATTTTATACTGAGGCGCTTAGTAAGAAAAAAAAATTCAGTGAACTGTATTTTTATGTGTGTCATACCCTGTCTCTTCTGAACATATTTTAAATCTGCCAGGCACAAAGGTGGCGGACAGATGAAAAAGATGTGGCTCCTGTGAGGGAGCGAGAGAGAGAGCAGGAGAGAAATAGTTTGTGCTTGTTAGCACAGATGAATCATCGCCTGAAGTGTGCTTTCAGTTAAACACAACCATGGGATTACCCATCACGCAGTAATCCCAAAAACTCCAAATCCTACTGCACAGAGTATTAACTTACTATAAGTAAAGTCAACAATGCATTTATGTACAGAGCTTAAAAGATTTGTAAGACCACCAGGTTCATGCCACAGCTGCCCTAAATTAACAGTGTTGGTAATTGCCAACTGTATACATTTTTGTTTCTTTTGTTAGGGGCTGTGACCCAGCATTTTGACTTTATTGTTGTATTTGTGATTTCTTATGTTACATTGAACGAATGTTAAATTTAGTATTATTATTATTGGGTTGCCTTGAGTTTTAAGTCTAGTTTAGGTTATTCCGTGTCTTCTTAGTGAGTCTTTTCCTGTTCACTATATGGTCTTGTCATCAGTGTCTTACTTTCCGTTATGCCTGTGTTTAAGTCTCCCTTATCAGTTCGTCATGCTGAGTATGTGTGTGTTAGTATGTCACATTTCATTTCCGCTTTTCCTATGTTATCATGCTTGTGTCATGTCTGTGTCCTGTTATGTTTCCTGTTTTATTTTGAATACCAAATATAATTGATAATATTCCTATGATAATAGAAAACAATAATCCCAATTATTGGGACAACCTGACAAAGACTGTCATTCAGTCTTTGTCAGGTCGTCTATTTGTCTCACTCCATGTTCTCCACGTCACGTCAAGTTCCCAATCCCCACAGACACAGCAGCCAGGGATGCAGAAGAGCTGGACATTTGTCAAAGCTGGGACGGCACCTAAAGAAAGCTCCAGCCGATCCAGGAGAGAAGGACAACTGCTGCCTAAGCGAAAACCCGTAGTGATCCCGCATGTTTCAGGAGTATCAGAACAGTTGAGACGCATTCTTTCTAAACACTGCGTTTTTGCAACTTTTAAACCCCAAAACACGCTGCGCCAAAAGTTGGTCCATCCCAAGGATTGGGTCCCCCGACACAAACAAAGTAACGTAGTGTATGCTGTTAAGTGCCAGGTGGATTGCCAGGGTTTATACATCGGGGAAACCAAACAACCTCTGGCGAAGCGGATGGCACTCTGCAGTCTATTTACACCTCTTTCAATGATGAGGATGTACACATCCTGGACAGGGAGGAACACTGGTTTGAGCGCGGAGTCATTTACGTGAAAAGGGAAAGACCATCTCTGAATGGAGGAGGGGGCCTAAGGGTACATCTTTCACCATCTTACAATGCTGTGATTGCAGCCATTCTCATGGCCACTGATCAGTGGTCTTTGATAAGTAGTTGTTGATCAATGGTCATGAGAATTTGCATATTATTGATGAAGGAACTGACCTCCCAGCTCATTGTTCCTTCTGTGGTGCTAGTTTCAGTCATTATGCAAATGTACTGTTTATAAGGTTGGGGAAACCTGCAGTCAGATGAGACTGAAGACGTCATTTGGATGAGTGAAGAAACGTTTCTCCCACGGAAAACGCTACGTCCAGATGAACAGAATTAACTTTTTTGGGATCAAGTTCCCAATGTCTTCATAATTCTGTTCAGGTTGTGTTCATGCTTCTTGTGTCATGTTTTTGTTGCTTATCATATTTCCTCGCACCTACCTGTCAGAATTATGTTCATGTCCATTATTTTAATATTCATAGCCTAATCATAGTCACCACCGTTTTTTCCCAGTCTAGTTTTTAGTTTTAGTTGTGCCTCTTGTTAATTTTTGCCTTGTTCAGTTTTCATGTTTTTTGTCCAAATAAAGCCTTGCTTCTTATTATAGTTTGTTTTTCTTCCAAGTCTGCATATTGGGTCCGCTTCATAATTACACCGGCGTGTCCCGCCAGCAAGGTCTTTAGTTGGGCAGCTGTGGCTGAGGAGGTAGAACTCCACTCCACTGCATGTCAAAGTATATTTAGGTAAGACCCTGAACCTTACGAAGGAATTCTAGACCAAGTGGTTATGTACAGGAAATGTGTGCATGAATGTGTCACTGAGTGAATGAGAATTATAGTAAAAAGCACTTTTGAATGCTCAGTTAAAGTAGAAAAGCACTATATAAGTGCTTAATGCTAAAATAAAATATTAGTGTTGTTTTCTAAAAAGGCACATTATTATTATTATTATTATTATTATTATTATTGTTGTTGTTGTTGTTGTTGTTGTTGTTGTTGTTGTTATTAAATTGATTAGGATGTTAGATTACTTATTTACTTGCATTCCTGAACAGAAAAAATTGTTGTGCTGTTTGAATGTTATGCTTAAGTCAATTCTGAGGTCCATCTTTGGTTTGCCTATAAAAATGTGAATTCAGTTTGTTATTAACCTAACACATAATATCAGTTTTTACCGATTTCTAAAAATATATAAATCATATTTTCATGCCAGGTTGTCTAATGAGTGTGTTAGCGCCATGAGTAGGGGTCACTGGATGTGAAAATTAAAAAACTAAAAACAATTCAAGTAAAATTGTCATCCATTACATTTCTGTGCTGTGAGATAATCTCAAACTTATATATCAACTATATAAAGCAAATCTTCTGCTGATATTATTTTTTGTAATAATTCTTTTTAGCCCGGGGTGAAAGAGCTAAAAGAACTCAGACCAAAGTCACATTAGACTGAACAAACCCACCCTGACGATAAGTGAAAAATAACGCTAACAGGCTTTCTCTGAGTTGCATCATCAAATGACCACAGACCTTTTAAGAGTCGGTTCAATCAATTTTGTGAGTGTCAATCAGAGAGTGTGGGTGTTACCACCTTTTTCATATGAAGTTAATAGCACATGTGTTTAAACGAAAAGCCTATCTATAGGTGAGGGCGTGAAATGAATTCAATAAATGTGTAACGTTTGATGACCTCAAGGAAACTGAAGGTACTGAGTCTTAAAGTAGGGTCAATGTTTGTGCCAAAAAATAAATAAAATGAAAGAAATAAATAAACACCTATACCTACTACACACGCAAACTCATTCTCTCCCACACAGGATTCGGTGCTAAGCCCTCTCCTGACCCCAATAAAAGAGCCCATCACATGAGTAAGAGCCTAGGGGGAAGGATTTCACCAACGCATGCTTTACAAGGCGTAACTCATAAAGTCTTCCCCCCTAAGAGCCCATTTCCTCCTCATGTCCAAGAGTGTTCATGTATGTGTGCGTGTGTGTGAGACTGACGTATAAGTGGGTCCAAAATGTTGTTCCTATATGTTTTTCAAAATATTAAATGAAATCGAAAGACCCACCAAGGGCCATTAACCTCAATTACCTTTTATACCAACAATAAAAAGCTCTGCAGTGATGATCATGAACGTCAAGAGAAAAACTATTTGTAAGTTAAAATATAAACATATGCGATAATAATTAAGGCAGCTTAGAGACACTACATATAGTGTAGTTCCACTTTTAATCACCAGCTTTGGTTTTCGGAAACATTTGGGCTCAGCACTGAGTTTAAGGCATTTAATCTGAGACAAGAGCTGTAGTGAAATCATATGTCTGCATGTTTTATAAAAACCCACAATAATCTCAGAGGATCTTTGGACTACTTGCTCTGGTGAATCAATAAATGTGGTGCAGCCAATATGAGATTTGCAGAAGGAACACAAAGCTAATGGGCTCTTTGCTCTGTTTAATGAAAAAGAAGGGAGAGAAAGAAAGATGTAGCCTGAGAGAGAAATGGGTCACTAATGACTCTCCAGACACTAACGCGGCTGTCGCGGTGCTCTAAAACTCTGTCCATCTCCCCCTTTTTTAAGCAACCCTCACTTCCTCTCTTCTTTTTTTCCCCTTAAATATTCTCTTCATCCTGCTCTGTCTGTTATTCTCTTTTACAAAACGCACAAACATCCTCAGTGTCTCTAGATTTTTTAAAAATAATAATCATAATACTCAAGATTTCGACCCACTCCATTTTCCTCAACTACCTTTTTTTCCACATCTCACTCGCCTTTCCTCACCTCAAATGCCGTCAATATGTTGCTTCTTTTTTTTTTTACCCTGAAACAGAAATTCTTAAATGCTTGAAAATCTTTCGAATGTGTCAGAGTGTATATTTGATTCACATATTTGATTCTTTCAAATATGTGAATCAATCAGAAAGAAGAGGACATATTTCTGAAAACTGACGTAAAAAGATCTTCCTGATCGTCCACTTTAGATACCACAATGAAGTCTTTGAGCCAATTTAAGGAAAGGAATTAAACAACTAACCCTGAGCTTATGGACCATTGCTCGATAGCCCCCTTACAGCAAAGCTTCATTGCTATTGGCTAGAAAATCAATAAGACTGAGACTGAGCTCTAATTGGTTCCCTAAGACTGCAGAAACAGACATTTGTGCAAACACATGTACAAAGAGAGAGATACAAGTACAATATAGCAACAGAAAGTTCAGGTTTCGATCAATTCTAATCTGAACTAATTTATTCATTTCAGCTCAGCTCGCTTTGGCGGCCCATATCCTGGGAGGGGTGACGGGCAGTAGTAGTAGTCAGCTCGCAGATTCTTAAGATTCATGTCAGCTGTTCTCTTTTGGATGTACTGCCGAGATATTACAACTCTGAGGTTTGATATATACATAAATGAGCTCTTCTGTACCAGAAACTGTGAACTAATGAAGCATTTTAACGTTTTGGTATCACATAATGACTTCTACGTTCACCTTTAGGCACTTCTGGATATTTTTTATTGTACCTGCACCCCACACACTCTGAACTGTCAATGTTTGGAGTTTCGGGGTGCTTTTTTAGCTCCTATTCTTAAAGCACTGGTAATTTACAGCTTTATTTAGGTTATGGGCCACAAAGGAACTACAACACACTTTTAACTTCTCCAAATTTTCTCTTGCTACATAAAATGTAGAAATTTTACAATTTGTATTTCCTGTCACCTTGCTACATTGTTTATCCACACACAGCAAAGTAATGTGAAACACAGAGATCTTACTAATCAAAATAGTCCTTTTGGTTTGGAAATCTGATGCTGTGACACCAGATCTGTCAACATATTCAAGTCTTTAACAATTATCGTAGACACATAACATAACAACAGGATCAAAAAGCACTTCTCTATTATTTAGTGTGGCAGTAGTAACCCCAATGTGATCACAGTTTGCTGTTTACTAATTACTATTAAACTAATTACTACTAATTACTAATTACTATTAAACTAAGACCAACACTGTCTTATTATTCTTTCCATCTTCTGGTGTTACAGTGCATTGCCACTAGAAGATGGAAAGAGTTTCAATGACTTCGTTACTGCTGTTGTATTATTTACAATATTATCTTATGTGCATTTTTATGATCATTATTATTTTAATGAATTTTTAAATATTTGACTAGGGACAAAGCTCAAAGTTAAACTAGAAATCACTTGCATACGAACATTATGAAACACTGAACGATGATGCTGCTCTTGGGTGACAGTCACTATCCATAGCAGCTGATACATATGCTTTGTAATGTTCCTATTACTGCTTGTACGCTTCAATGAACCAGGAAAAAGGACTCAAAAGTACCCTTTGCCAAAAAAGGCATCGTGTTTTTTGATGGCAAGAGAAATTGTGGCCCCTGCAAAAAAAAATCTGCACAGGCATGAGGAGAACACGCAATCTTCACACACAAGAGAACTCAAATGTTCTTGCTGAGAGGCAACAATCGTGAGTGTAATGTAGGTAGAAAGAGGAAAAACAGCAGTCATCTAATATGTTGTGTGTCAAGCATTTCTTAATAAAAATTGATCCGTCAGGAGTAAAAATGAATGTTTCTTACTGAGGAAAGGAATTACCTGACTGGCTCTCTTGTCTATCATCAAATTTAAGGCACATCAATTTAAATTATATGGCCTCGAGAGTGTTATACACCCATGCTAACTGTGTGGGTTTGTGTGTGTGTGTCTGAGTCTCGCATGCTTCAGGCTTGCCAATACTGACAGCATTAATATTTCAGCTAGTAGGTGGAACAAAGTGGATACTGTACTGGATTCCTATAACAAACTCACTCACCTAGATACAAAACACACGGACACTCAAATAGGCGCAAAGACATTCAAAGGCCCATGGAAATGCGCTTGCACATGCTTACTCGTGACATAGACGAACACAGTTTTTGGTCTGTGGGGAATCGTAGCTGCTATAAAAAATTGATTAGCTGTCGGAGTATCATTTTCCCCCAAGGTCAAATCACAATCTGTGAGTGCGCACATGTGCAAAATGTTGGCTATAGAGATTAAAGAGAAGGAAAAGAGTCTCAGAGTCCTTCATTGTCATTCAGATACAGAGAAGAGTAGATATAAAAGTGGGAATAAGATGAGGCTTTTCCTTCACTAGATAAGAGAGATGAGGCGAAGATAGGTAAGAGAGGGAGAAGAAGTAGACAAGTGAAAACTTCCCATATTAGCCTTTGTAACATTTCTAATAACATTTCTTATCCTTCTTCAGGTAACTCTATGTAGATCACATATAAAACTGTGAATGAAGTGCAATAGGCAGCTCAAAAGAAGATATGTACCCCTGGGGCAACTGTGACATACTCATGTATTTCTAAGAGTAACAGTACGACTTTGAATGCTGCTCACGTGGCTAAGGAAACAGACATATGACACACAAGAATATTTTCTCCAGACTCAATTACAAAAAACAGAAAAAATGGTTAAATATTTTCACATTCTTCCGGAAAAACAAAACGATAGCACGCAGTTTAGAAGTGGAGAATTGTGATTCCATAATCTAGCAGTCATACAAGCATTAGCTTATCTGAAGCGCTAAACGACACTTACTGATGACAGCTGGTGATAGATCCATCATGAAATTCATTGCTTATAAAACTCATTTCGGATAGTCAATTTAAGATGCATCGAAAGTCTTTTTAGTGTAACTTATCTTTCTTAATTATAGATGAAAATCCTTTTAATCCAATTACTGGAACTCCTCTGCAATTCTTTTATCTTTACTTTTCATCTGACACCTTCAAAAATGATAATGTTTCAGTCTGCTGAACGTCAGTGTGTACTCTATAGATTGTCTCCTAAGTGATAAAGCATACATAGTTTAATTTCATACCGATATACATCTCCCCTTGCTGTCAGTGGTCTGAATAGAAAGTTCCCAACAGGCTGATTTCATTAAAATGAGACAGAGCTTACCAACATGTAGGAAGTACTGTGTGCAGAAATAATATGGCATCCCTAGATAGAGCAAGCCGGACACTCCTCTCTCTCTCTTTCTGCAGCACACACGTAGCAGTACTTCTGACCTGCACAGGTTGATTTCCCCTGGCCTTAAATGTGATGTCTCAATCTGTTTGGTGCCATATTAACATCGGGGAGAACATAACACTCACGGCCAGCTCATGTATTCTGCAGGATGTATCGTACACGCTTCCACCAGGGGCTATACTGCTTCCTTGACAGCTTTCATTGTACACCATAATCCCATGAATATGTGAGCATGCAAGCTCATGTGTGAGCGTGAATGTGTGCAAATGCCATTTCAGCAGGGAACCGGCCCCCACCGCAGGTGACATTTTTACTAGAGAAATGTCACCACAGCTATTTTCTTCCCATATGTTTGCGTGAGCATGTGTGCATGCAAGTGTTGTTAGTGTGTCAACATATGAATGATTGTCTGTTTGATTAGGTCTTGGCAGGCTTCAATTAATTTCAAAGGAGAGGCTTGTTATACTCCAAATATTAGAATATTGCCTTGCTTGTATATTATTTTCCTTCTTCTTTTTATAACCCATTTTTATCCTAAACAAAAACAACAGATAACAGGAAAAACAATGAAATTGTTTGTTCCATGTGTATGAAAACTAAGACGTAAGTCAAACACTTATGGTTTAACCTCCATTCAGTTTCTTGGTTAGGAAAAATTGTTCTCCTCATCTGTTTCTTTATCCTGAGCTAAGCTAACTATCTCCTGGTGGAAACTTAGTAACGGTGGACACTGATTTTATTGACTAGAGTTGAATCAAAGCAAGTAAGCTGACTGTAGAGCTCCAGGAAGAGAAAAAGGTTTCTAAGATTAATCACTGTTCTTCCAGTGGCATGTTTACACACAGTCGTCTGATGTGATCTGAATTGTTGATGCATGGTAAAGGAGGTCCACAGAAGACTGCACTGTCTCCATTCTTGTTCACCTTGTACACCTGAGACTTCAGTACAACTCCCCTGCAGGTATACCACCTACAGAAACACTAAAGATTTTGCAGTGGTTGGATGTATTAGTGATGGGGAGGAATTCAGCTTCTGAATCTGAATAAGTCCAAAGAGAATCTGATCAGATTCATAAAGAAATGGACGGTTAGGAAGGCTGACTGTGATTTTGATATGATAACAAAGATATGATTACTGATTCACCCAGCACCAATTTTGACACTTCAACATAATAGGTAGTACTGCAGCTTAATGCTGGTTTCTACTTGTGTTAAAATGGAAATAATCAGAATTAAACACGGTAGCATTTAGTATTCATAAAAATAAAGCAAGCATAGTAGTGCCAAATACTGCATTTCATCTCGTGGTCACTTAAGGCTGGCTCAAGTGAGTGAATATCCATTTAAAATAGTTATTAAACAAGTCAAATCATTGTGGCAATTTCTGCTTCAGTTTTGGTTTGAAATGCTAACATTTTATTAGTCCATTTCTTTAGTAGTACTTAGAAGGTATCTGAACTTGTGTAATATGCTTGTACAGCCTATCATCCTACCCTCCCATTTAAACATGTTTCCAAAAACAACCCTCAACCTTCACAATGTGGAGTGAACGAACCAGTGCATCACATGATGATGGGCATGTCTATCTCCTGCTGACTGATTCTGTCTGTGTTTCCCTGCACTTGTATTTTGATTGTAACTTAAGTCCCAAGAGAAAAAATAAACCATGACCATTAAAAAGAAATTGTTTAGAGATACTGCAATAATACCATTAGGTTTGTTTATTTATTTAGCAACAGTAATCTTGTTGTAAAGAATTGTTCTTGTGCCTCACTAAACACCTTAAGGAAAGGTATTTCACACCTCACCGGAAGAAACCCTACATACTGTAGTTGGTAGGGGGCTCGTAGTTGTTTTAAATTAGTAGTAATAGTACACATTTTGTACACATCTATCACGAGGTAAAAAAAAGATCAAAGTAGGGTGAAATGGCAGAAGATATATTGAGCATATAAAAAAATGTCACGGAAGGTTTTTGTGTACGTGCTTTCTGATGTATACTTTGTATGAGGCTTCTGTTCAGGGGTCGATCTCATAATCATTTGTTATGTTTGTGACCGTGCCTGTAAATATGTGAGCATGAATCCATCTCCTTGACAACTGAGAAGACATCTGCCATCTCCATATGGACAGAAACAGAAAGAAAGATTCAAAGCAGCTACAAAGTAGAAAACAGAGAATATAAAATAATCAGTTAAAAATAAAGAACAATTAAAAATAATATATTCAGATAGTTTTATCCTTTTATCTTTGAAGTTTAAAGAAAGATTATTTTTAATAATTGCCATTTCCCATCTTTTATTTGATACCAAAGATGAGAAATGAGAATACCACAATACTGAGAGTTTTTGAATTTTAGGCCGTAGGAAAGGGTTCGAGTTCTTAGTATTTAATTTTTTCTGACTAAATGGGTGTAAGTAGTATCCTGCATTAATTTTACAAAGTAAAATTTTATTCCCTCGTTAGAAATAGAATGGAACTGACTTGAGACACTGGGCTCGGGTCTCATCTGGTATTTGATATGAATGTCACACATACTTAAAATGACACGATGGTTGCCCAAATGGTTGCAGCCCATGACACATTATTGAAGGTCCCTGGTTTGGTAAAGGCATTTATAACCCTCCTTTCTGTCCTTATACACCTGCATTATCAACTGTCCTTTAAACAATATGGAAAATCCAAAAAATTATATCACACATTCACAAATGTAGAACAGATTAATAAACAGACAAGACCTGGTAGAAAAAATATCCACATCCAGTTGTGCTGCACACCGATTTTATACTTGCATCTGGTGAGCTCACACTCAAAAGCACAATGGGACAAGTGGGGTCTCTTTCTTTCTCTGTGTGTGGTAATGGACGCTGCTGTTTGATGTCTGATTTTGTCCTCCATAGTCATTCATTTTCTAGCAGGAAGGACACACACATATACACGTGCGCATGGACTCAGCGAGCCTCTCACTCAAACTGTGGAGGAGGGGGCACTAAAAACTCATTACATGGACGATCAATATTGCACACACTTGAGAACCGAGTGTGTGCTTGCCCCCCCCACCCCACCCCTGCATCCACAATGCACACACACACACACACACACATACCATGCTGGCAACAATGACAGATGACTTTTGTCAGCCTGATATGTGTTACCGTGGTAACCGGTAGGTTACATTTTGGTATGTTACAGCAGAGGAGACACACACATGCATGCCAGTAGACACATTTAGATAAATGAGGCAAGGTCACGCTAAAATACAGCAGTTTAATATTTGATCAAATTTGAATACTTTGAGGCCTGAACCAGCTCTTAAAACCAGATCATTTTACAGTTGCCAACACAAATGTCACTCCCACTGAACACGTTACAAAATAAATGAAAATTAATACTCACAAATGACTCCCCTTGGATCTCTGACCCTTTTTTGGAGGGGGGGGGGCAATCAGATCACAAGTGGGAAGCACTAAATACAAGTGTAAACAACCTTCAACACGCACTGTGATGTGATCGCTTGAACCACATGCCAAGGTGGTTGGGGACACATTTGACTGCATATCTTTTGTAATGTAATCACTAATAGGTCCCAGTGCATCTTCAATAAAGATATTACAAGTAAATGTTGTTAGTGTAGGATGGTGGGTCGGTATTATTATTATTACAGTTCATTAAGCATTTTGTTGTCTCTGCTCTTCCTCACTTGACTGTTGAGAGACGGATGTTATAACTGTGCACAATACCGTAAGAAAAAAAATCTGAACATAAAAGATCAACTGGATCCTTTGGAGTTACCTGATATATATATATATGTGACACACATGTGTAAATATTTTGTAGATATTTTGTCTTTTTCATACCCTAGATATGGTTGTGTGGGAAATATAATCAGACCACTAATCACATGGTGAGTTTTCAGTGCTTTTAGGCATGAAGACAATCTCCTGAAGTTCAAACCGAGCATCAGAATGAGAAACAAAAGGTGATTTAAGTGATTTTGATCATGGTTGTTGGTGCCAGATGGACTGCTGAGTACTTCATAATCTGCTAATCTACTGGAAGTGTCCCACACAATCACCTGTAGAGTTTACAGACGGAATGGTACACGACAGTAGTGACGGAAATAACCACTTGTAACAACCAAGATATGCAGAAAAGCATTACTTAACTATAACACACTGAACCTGCAAGCACATGGGCTTGAATACCACAACTGGTGCCACCAACAGAAAACCGCTACAATGTGCACAGGCTCAGCAAAATTAGATAATAGGAGAGAAAAATGTTGCCTTGTCTGATGAGTCTCGATTTCAGCTGCAGCGTTTAGATGGTAGGGTCAGAATTTAGTGTAAACAACATGAAAGCATGGATTGATTCAAACCTTGTATCAAAGGTTCAGGTAGTGGAGTGGGGAATATTTCCTTGGCACAATCTATGCCCTGTAGTACAAACTTAGCGTCATTCAAACACTACACCCTACCTGAGTGTTGTTGCTGAGCATTTCCTTCACTTTATGACCACACATCATTCTTTTACTGTTACCTTTCCAAGTCCAGGAGTATCTTTGATCTTGTTTGCTGCACGGAGGAGACAAGGTGGAGCTGGGGGAGGAGCCCTCAACAGGGTGGAGCTAAAATTGGTGGGGAATAGAGGTGGGTCACATGATGGCGATGATGTCACTGGGGCCGTGAGTGCAGCTGTCTTCTGCTTCTTCTTTTTGGATGCTAAGCTCAGCTTCTGTGCAGCTCTGACAGAGAGAAAAGCAGAGAACAAAAGGAGGAAAGAGAAGGAGAGACGGCAGTCAACCTGTCACACAATTATGCTTAAACTACACTCTGACAAAGTCAAAACAAACAGCGATTATTTTCAGGAGATGGATGGTGGAAGGAGAGGAAGGATGGGGGCACGCATGCATGCATATACAGCGTGACTCTGCATACATCCTGATCCAAAGTAAAACACTGGCAAATATGCAAAACCCAACCGATATCTTCAGCACATGCACACACAAAATCATGAACACATGTACACACAAACATATTCACATTGCTGTTTACATATGTAGCAGCATCTGGATGGGGAGTGGTTCATTTCCCTTCTTGCTACACAACTCCCTGCGGCATTCAACTCAAAAGAAGCCACCAGAAATTATATTTATATATACGCCATCTCCTCTCCTCTCGTTTGTAGCTTTAACTTTGAAACTTCTAAATTTCACTTTTTCACTTTCACTCTCTTTCTCGTCTACTTCTCTTTGTGCTCTCCTTTTTCTACCTGTCTGCTTCTCTCAGAACAATTGTTTCTCGTCTGAAGCTTTTCTAACACCCCTCTCATGCTTCATTTCCTAGCAGAAATACCTCATATACATATATAACAGACGGATTTCTGTATGAAGCACAGCAACTTTCACTCGTCTTTTTGTGTTTGTCAAGACAGTCGCGTCAAATCAAGTCAAATTTAAGTGTTTATCTGAATGAATTTAGCTTGGAAATATACGTTTGTTGATTTATGATGAATGTAACTATGTAATTATTAAAACTTATGAGCACCAGTCTCTGTCAAATAGCTGTTTCTACTTAGCAAGAGCCCTGTGCAAAGAGCTGTTCTATATATATTCATATTTCCTAATATAGTCGTACAGTTAGTATATTTTTTGAATATAACCTGGGCTGAGACTTAAATGCAGAAGAGAGGTTAAGTGAGAGTGATTTTGAGAGAAAAGTGAGCAAGTCTCCTAGCAAAAATGTGCTCGAGTCATTTACGTGATCTACATTTGGATTAGTAAAGAAAGTAATTCTTGAGTTTGAGCTTTTGCTTCTTCAACTTCAATTCAAGAAGCCACAACTGAAACTGTCAGATTACCTAACAGTATTATTAATGTGATAAAAAATTAAAGACCTCTAAAGGGCCACAGGCAGAGATTTCTGCTCTGTTCTTATTCAATCTATCTTCATATATATTTCCAAGATAATAAAAAGAGAGAAAAAGAGAATGAGAGACCTTGCACTCTGGCACGCTCTCTGTCAAAGAGCCATATTCTCACACCATTGGCTTTCAATTAACTGCGGCAGGTTATAGAAATGAGAGCGAGGGGTAGAGTCAGCGAAAAGAGAGAGACTGCGAGAGAGAAGAGAGATTCAGTGACCCGTAGAACGATGAAGCATTTCACCATTTGACTAACTCCCTGGAGATTTGGGTGGGAAGCTGTGTCTGTGTGTTCCTGACTTTGAATTTGTGTGTGAATGCATACTGTTTGCAATAAACCTCCATGAGAAGACACCTAATTGGTTTTACACTGTGTGGAAGTTAAGCTTACAAACTGCAGAAAATGCAATCACAAACAATTACAGGTTTTCTCATGATATCAATATAACAGTGGACTGCCAATGTTAAAATGCAGAAGATTACAAAAAACGATTCACCGTGTGATGAAAGTAATAATGGCCTTAGTCAAAACTGTGGATCCATTCTCTTTCTATGGTGGCATAAAATGATTTTGTTTGGGGAAAAAACTGTCTTGTAATTTTCACAGGAAAACAACTGTAAGAAGAAGCTGGATGACTTGCAGGATGAGACACAACAATGATGGATTTATGTATGGTTACTCTGCTGCAGGAGATTCCTACTTTTGCACACAGTGCTCGCAGATGTGCATTTTTCACTTCTTCTGTGCATGCTCATTTGTGAAAGGGCTGCTTCTTGGGCAAAGGATTTATTCTTAAGTCTTTTTTGTGACTGTTTTCATAATGCATCCCTTAAATCCTCCAGCCACATCAGTCTCAAAATGCACGCATGCATCTATTGACATGTTTGTATCAGTGCTATTACCCTCTTATTATATCCTCTCACCCTGACTAGTTTAATCTGCGGCACAACTGAAGCATGATAGACACGCCACCTAACTGGTCCCATTTAATGACAAGTGGCCTGGGATTTGTCTAAGTGGATCTATTTCGATCTAACCCTAAAGTGAAGGGCACTTGTTTTCCATCCATCAGCTGTTACATCCCTTCACCCTCTTTTCCATTACCTTAATTCCTCCACTCTTCTCCGGGTTTCACTTCCGTCCTATTACTCCAATCCCGCTCGCTCTAAACCATTCCCTATACCTTACCCTTTATTTTATTCTTCTCTCATTATTTTTTATCCTTCATCCTTTGCTGTCTTATTCTCTGCCCTCTATAAAGCCACCCATCTATCCCACCATCCATTCAGCCTTCCTCACATGTATTGATTCTCTAAGCCATCCGTGCCTCTCATCCTCTCGGTCCCTTGTTAAAAAGCAGCACAGGTCACACACAACCCAGCTAATAACATGCTGCTGCTTTTGCTTTTTCCCCCCCCTTCCATTCACACAACTACAAACACTTTCAATTGAAATGCACACACAGCTGATTTATGGCTGCTGTCCCTCTGACTGTGTTGTTGGTTGAGTGGCTAATTACATTCTTTTTAGCAGACTGTCAGTAGAAGGAGATACAGAGAGAGACAGAGAGCGATGGTGAAAGTGTGAGAGCACTGGCTAAGAGGGACAGAAGACTGGCTTTACCGACGTTATCTATTGACACGTACATGCAATCCACGACTGACACACTCCTTGCTCTCTATTAAAACATGGCCATATAATATGCATTGTATTATCACTTCTTTTTGCATGTCTTTTTGTTCTTCTTCTTTTATTTGCTCCCTTTATGAGTTGCCACAGATGACTCTCCTCTTCCATATCACCCTATCCCTAACATTGTACTCTGTCACACCAACCCTCCATGGTCTTCCACTTATCCTTCTGCCTGGCAGCTCCATGTTCAACATTGTTTCCCCATTATATCCACTATCCCTCCTCTGCACATGTCCAAACCATCTCACAGCTGTCCCTCTGATATACTCACTCGTAATCGTGTCCATCCTGGTCACTGCCAATGTAAACCTTAACATTTGCAGCTCAGCCACCTCCGGCTTGGCCTCCTGTTTTTTTTTTATTAGTGCTTCCATCTCCAAATTATACATCAAAGCAGGTCTCAGTACCATCTTGTAAACCTTCCCTTTCACCCTTGCCGCTATCGTTCTGTCACAAATCACCCTGACACTCGTCTCCACCCACCTTACCCTGCCTGCACTGTCCGTTGCTTTAGATGACTGACACCAGGCAACTGTATTAGCACGAAAGGCTAAATTATAAAATATTAATACACATTGTACAAGACAATTGAAGTCAGTTCATTCATATAGGTCAATGGAAAGTTGATGAATGAATTTATGATGTCTGCTGTTGTTCTCTATTGCGTCTCCTAACCAAGCAACCATTCAAAGCCTTCCTTGTTAACATGCCCACCTTCAGCTATGAAATGAAGAATATTTAGCATCAGCTACACAGAAAAAAAAAGCATTCTACATAGAAAAAGGCTTTGGACTCTATAGAGGTTTCCGAGGGCATACACTACGTATTAGTTCATTAGCTCATCGAGTTTCTGTTTGCCTGAAGGATATATAAAGAGTTGTAGCACTACGCCTCGTTTCAGTATGTTAATAATATGGGGTGTTAAATCACTGTCTGGGAGACTAAATGGATGGACTGAAAGGCAAGAATGTGGCTAGTGACGACATTAGGCCTCTTCATCCATATATCAAAATAAAAGTTTAAAACACACACGAGCAAAACAGAAACCATAAAAAGCGGTCCCAAAGTGAGACAGCTGATATGTTAATTTGTTTACCACTATACGTCTGTTTTAATCATCAATTTACCATTGCGATGTGTGTCTAATTGGTCCCCAGTTATCATTTGATGGAGTATTTCTTTTTAAAGAATACAGAAGTGAGATAGTGAGATGTAAATGAGACAGCCACCCCCAGTCTCACTGCTATCCTCCATCCAAAACAACAACGCCCTACCAATACACCAATTCACCTGGGACCTATTCATTTACTCGGCTACCTCCAGCAACACACACACACACACACACACACACACACACACACACACACACACACACACACACACACACAGCCAAAATCCCCAAAGATCCGATCCCCAGAGCATGCAGTAAAGAATTCCTTCACTGATAGAAACTCCCTTCCCCCAGTGACTAAGAGCATGCACACACCACCGCATGTCTCTATCCTCTGGCCCAGCAACCCTCTGGGGACAATGCAGCACAGGGAAGATGTAGTGCTACCGCGTGAGTGTGACATATTCATAGACAGATTGCTACTAATGAAAGATATTACTCACATGCACATTAGCAAAGGTAAAGGAAAGGTCAATGTAGAAACTGAGAAACTGTTAATAAAACGAGGAAAAGAGGAGAGTTGTGAAAGAACAATAGGAAAGGAAGGAACGGGATGCGGAAAGAAGAGAGCAATTAAGGGAGAGAGAAAAGAGAGGCGACAGAAAGAGGAGGCTGAATGTAGAAAGGGGATAAGGTGAGAGGAGATATAGTGGACACAGGGATTTTGCCATGTGCAGATAGTGAGCAAGGGGGAATTTGTGTGCGTGTATACCTGTGTGTGTGTCTGTGTGTCTGATAAGAGTGTCTGTATGCAGTTCACATCTGAGAGTAAAGACCAAGATAGGCAAAGGATTTACCACCACTGCATGGCTGCATCCACTGAAGGTAAACACACACAGAGTCAAAAATCAAAGGTGACACCAGGTGAGTACAATGGTATTTCTCTGCCAATTAAACTGAATTCCTTCACAGACACAAAATACACAAAGAAAACAGACCCACTGACCCTGACAAACTCACACACACATCTACAAACACATACAGGCAAACCATTAAACAAACTGGATTCTTTCACTTACAAGGTTCACGCTCATAAATTGACCAAAGACAGCTGGCTTTATGTTTGTAATGTCAACCAGATGTGCGTAGGTTTGTGTAAAATGGCCTTGATACTCAGCAGTTCAGGGGGTCAAAGAAGGGAGTGCGTGCATGTGTTTGTGTGTCTTCCTGTAGAATTTACGACCGGTCGCTAGTGCTTTGAAAGACAGACAGCATTATGTCTGCACCACTGATGCCCGACACTTATATATCAAACACAGGCACACACATTTCATTATCTGCAGATTTAGAGGGGAGAAGATTTGTGTGAGTGAGTGAGAAGGAAAACCATCAGTATCATTTAAAATGTGATTTAAAGCAGCTCATTAGATACGACATCTCAGCAATGCTTCAGACACTGTGACATACTCACAGTGCGGTGTCACCCATGAATAATTTACTCCTTCATTTTGAGCTTGCCGTGTTTTTTCATCAATAATTTACCCATATTACCCGTGTCTTATTTATGTTGTGCTGCTCTGCATTTCTCCAGATTTGATTACACAGTTCATCGAAGACTGATGACTGGATCGATGATAGACACACAAGCCAACCAAGAGATAAGTGAGTACTCTTTTGTGCATTATACTGTATAATAGTATTCAATTTTTTCATCACCTTTATCTTACAAAGGATATTATTTGTCAGCCTGTTATTTTATTCCTCCTGCTTCAATGAACCAATTGAGAAATGTCATAAGCAGGCGATGACCTGAATGCGGGGATTTCTGGACTTTTAAACTCAGAATGAACTAAACTAAATGATGAGGCTTGCATAAATGAACTAGTGAGTTTGCCATTTCTGTGAAACACTAAATTTATTACTAAAGTGCCACTGAATCCCCCAAAAAGTGATGGTTGTGGGATTAAATAAAATTGATACAATGTTGTGAGCATGAAGATTCCTGGGCTTTCTGTGCTTGTGATTTGTCATGTTTTATCAAGCTTTAGTCCAATTTAAATACAAAAGAACAAACGTAGCAGATGTTCAGATATTCACAACTCTGGAGAGAAATTCAATACTGCACCTGATCACGTTTAATTACAATGCCTGCTTGTTGGAATGGTTCGTGGAGTGTACGGATCAGATGAGAGAGGTGATCTTCTTGGCTTTCACTCACTGCGTAAAGTGAATCTCACCTGGCAAAGAAAGAGGCAGCGGCGGAGGTGGCAGTCGCTGCTGTGGTGGTTGCAGCTGGAGTGTGAGAGGGAGAGTTTGTATGTGATGTTGAATTTGTGTGTGAGGGCGAGTGTGTGTTGTAGCGGTTCAGGGCAGCTTCAGTAATTCCCTCTCTGGAGGCTTCGGAGATCATCTGGGAGATCTGATGAGAGAGAAAGACTTTTTACTATAATTGACAAAACCAACATGAGTTAAATAATAAATAAAAATACAAATTAATTAACAATATCCACAGGGCCTGCAGACTTAGACACCGTGGATGGGAACTTCACATTTCATTACATGATAAATTATGCAGTAGAAATGAGACAATTTCAAATTTTTGGGAAGCATTACTCTGAGGCTGGTTTTTTATGTGTTGCTGTCATGCACACAGAAATTATGAGTTTAGTGGAGACTGGACAAGATTTCAGAGAGATTCAGAAAGATTGTGTGCAATTAACAACATCAGTGTTAACAGTGAGCGCTAATAATACATTTCACAGCAGTAGCTGTAATGTGAAAATGTAAAAATCCATCAAAGACACAGTGAAAGAGAACAAAAATGGACTACTGAAGGAAAAATCAGAAACAAAGATTGGCAGCAAAGTCAGTATTTGCTGCTTTCTTCTCCCACCCAGTCAGACGTGATAAGACTTTGTCTCCTGAGTACTTT
>VURO01012906.1:5757-43485 GCA_015108175.1 Pelvicachromis taeniatus
TAACCGCATACCGTTTATTGTGAGATGCCCAGCATTGTGCAAAAGTCTTGAGCCAGCACTCAATTCTTTATACACTGATTTAACAAAGCATTTAGGTACGAGCCTCCTATTGGACAATTACTGCATGGGTGATTATCTTTCAGCTGGCAACAAGTTATATTTTAAGCCCAACTGGTGCCATGAGTTGCTTCTCATGTCATAAACAACCATGTGGAAAGACACATCTCGTGGTTGTGGAAAGGATGTTAGTGTGAGAAGGGTCAAATTATTGGCATGCATCAAGCAGCGAAAACATCTAAGATTGCAGAAAGTACTGATATATGGTTAAGAATTGTCCAACGCGTTATTACAAAGTGGAAGGACGGCGGAGACCCATCGTCTTTGAGGAAGAAATGTGGCTGGAAAAAAATCCTGAATGATCGTGACCGGTGATCACCTAAACATTTGGTAAAATCAAATCGAAGAAAAACAACAGTAGAAGTCAGGGCTATGTTTAATAGTGAAAGTAAGAGCATTTCCACATGCACAATGCGTAGGGAACTCAAGGGATTGGGACTGAACAGCTGTGTAGCCGTAAGAAAACCACTAATCAGTGAGGCAAACTGGAAAAAAGGCTTCCATTTGCAAGGGAGCATAAAGATTGAACTCTGGAGCAATGGAAGAAGGTCATGTGGTCTGATGAGTTCAGATTTACCCTGTTCCAGAGTGATGGGCGCATCAGGGTAAGAAGAGAGGCAGAAGAAGTGATGCACCCATCATGCCTAGTGCCTGCTGTACAAGCCTGTGGGGGCAGTGCTATGATCTGGGGTTGCTGCAGTTGGTCAGGTCTAGGTTCAGCAACAGTATGTGCTCCAAGAATGAGGTCAGCTGACTACCTAATTATGCTGAATGACCAGATTATTCCATCAATGCCACAGCGAATGCATGCTGCAATCAAAGGCTGTCCAATGAAATATTAGAGTGTGTGACTTTTTTTTTGCTAGGAAAATGGGGGATAGGTGTAGAGCTGAATCAAAAAATAGAATTGTTTCCCAAAGCAAAAGCTGTTTGGGAATAAAAGTATTTATTTTATGCAGCCAGAGGTTCCAAAACAAAATATATTGAGTTTGCTATCACATAAGTAAAGGAGGAGTGAGTTATTTAATTATATGATTCTTTAATTAAAAAAGAAAACAAACACTGCCAGATTATTGAAATCTTTCTAACTGATAATTGACTGACTACTTCTTGGATCATAATATTAGTAATTGAGGGGTCAAAAGTGGAGGTGGATAATCATTTGTTGAACTTGAATTACATAGTGACATACTGAAACAGGGATGAAGTTCAGGTTTTTCACCTTGAGCAATATAAAAATATTGAGGAAGTGGGGAATTAATTAATATGCAGAGTAACACGTCATGTTTGATGCTGACTAACAACGTAGCGTTTGTACAAGTTGATGACAGGTTTTGAGTCAAGGAAGAACTGAGGGGGGTGTAGCACAAGGAGGAATGAAAGGACTCCTACAGAAAGAAACTGGAAGCCCACTCCAGCAGAAAAATACCAGTGATAGGTAGAGTGGAATGGGGTAACATCACTGGGTTTAAGGTGACAAAAAGACAATCAGTGGGCCACCTGGGCAGAGAAAATTAGTTTAACGTTATCTTCAACAGGTTTAGTTCACACTAAGCTGCTGCTACCTACAAATCCTGAAGTCCACGCCTGCTCTTTTTTTTTTTTTTTAGTGATTTTGCCCTTATTTTCCCCAATTGAACTCCATGGATCAGATTCCTCCATATTTGATTAACGCCCTCTGCTTGACGGTGACATTTAGCCAGGTTAGGAGACAGCTGGAGAAACTGCAACAGGGTAAGGCATTAGAGCTAGGCAGCTGTCTGGGATACTGCGTCACATTTATAATGCGAAGCAGGAGACGGTACAGAAAACATCCTATCTGGTTGGCTGCCCTCATTTTACATGAATGTGCTAGGGAGACTAGACTCATCCCACCTGAGAAGGCTGGTGAAAACGCCCCTTGATCCATATAAAGAATTTCAGAAATATGAGATAAATAGGGCATTTTTGTCTTATTACCTTTGAAATTGCAAATACAGAATTTTGGCCATGCTGCAGTCTAAGAGAATTTTTAATTCAGTTAATTATCTTATTTAATCTTATTAAGCAGCTGAAACAAAAAAGAGTCATGTATAGATTTAGCCAGAGGTTAACTTGAATTCCCCTTTTCCCTGAACAGGACCTCCCAGGTAAAGCATCGCGATTAGCAAACTCTGCCAATCAGAGGCTGTAACTTGCGGACGCTGGTCCCCGATCAGCCAATCATTAAAAAGTGGGCGGTACTTGTGGTAAGAGCGCTACGCTGATTAACAGAGGGTGTAGCACTAAGTATAAAAAAAAAACAAAAAAACCCTGCAGTGCTGAACATCTGACATTTAAACCACACGAGTGACGAATAAACGATGTAATTACTTTCTTATGGGTAGCGAGGCCTCCGCCGTTACACATTCCGCAGTCACTTTCCTGTCCATTGGAGCTAACTGGCTTATCACCGCCTACACACTGCCCACTGGTTCGTCTGACAGCCTCAACAAACCGCCCCCTCCCTCCCTCACCTTGGGAGATGTTGCTGTCTGTGGATGACAGCAGACCTGCAGGACCGAAGCAAGTGGCCGTGTGAATCTTTTAGAAAGTAGACAAGCGAGAAAACAGCGTCATTTCTCGTGAAGTGGGCTACTTTGTTAGCTTTCTACGCGGTGTAGTGCTTCAGCGTCGGTTCGGTCATTTTTAAGCCACGAAGCTTTAGCCAAGAGAGCAAGAAGGCGAAGCTAAGGGTATTAGTTTCAACTCAATCTTGAACCGGCTTTTGTGTCCCCCATCTCCTCTCCGGTAACAGCATCGATATCACTCGGATGCAATGACGGACACAGTTGTGGACAGCAAGACGGAGGTTAAACAGGGCACGAAATATGTCAAGGAGACGGAAAACGTTGCGGAAAAATATTCCGTGTTGACTGTCAGCAAAAACAGCAGTGATGTGAATATGAACGTTGGAGAAATGACTTCCGCAGCGTTCACTGCAGTCCCCACACTGAAATCCGTCAAGAAGGTAAGAAACGTGATGCTCCCAGCAGTCACTGCCATTGGGCACAGACACAGTAAGGAGGGGGATTTCACGTTGGTACGCATTGTGCTGCAGTGAAGTCCAAGTGTAGGCAATGTAATGTGCTGTGTTGATGTATTAATTGTTAATAAGGCGCAGTGTGAATGTCTGCTCCAAAGTTGTCATTGGGAATTTTGTTGGAGCTTTAATGCATTCTTGGATGATGGATTACTCCATCCCAAGGTGAGGTGGGAAGTGCAAAAATAATCTTAAACATTTAAAATACCCATTTTCATGTATCTTAGAAGCCAGCTATTAAGGAAAGCTTTGCTAACTGTCTCATATGTAGTGTTACTCTAATAATACCTTCTACTGTGTTATTACTGGGGTGAGAACATATAATTTTAAAGACAAGATGATTGTTAAAATCTGTCTTCAAGTTGCCTTCTTGTCTGTTTAAAGCACAATGTCAACATTATGCAAGCAGGCAGGAAACAACTAAAAGCCAAGCTGAGCTCTTAAACCTCTGATTTAAGGCTTCAGCAGAGTGCAGAACTACCGTGTAAAGGCTAACACAACTGAATCAGTGGGGTCCTCAAGCTGAGTAGGGGTTTTTTTTTAAAATCAGGTGTACCCTTTTGTTGTGGGGGAAAAAAAAGTATATCCACCATAAACTATAGTTACACTTACAGAACCTTGAGATGTGTTAGAACATGGGGACTGAACCTAAACTTTTATCACATTAACATGTAGTGAGCTCTTTTTCTGTCTTTAATTAGTTCTCATGTGCAGGTAATGATGGCATCATCAGTGTTAGTTGAACATGAGCTGAACATGCAAGAGCAGCACCTGTGAGAAGAACCTGTGAGCATTGAGTTTCTTGCTTGTTATATAATCGGAGAAAACAGCAAAACCCACATGAGGTGGCTCTTCACAGCATCTGGTACCAGCTAGTGGATAATCGTGGAACTCCTGATTAGAGGCTTCTTTGTGTGTTTCTCAGAACAATCCGGGTTCAAGTCTTTGTAGACTTTTCTGCCAGGGAAGTTTTTCCTGATTGTACACTAAAGCCTATCATATGAGACTGTGTCACAGAGTGGTGATTAAGCCCTCTGGAACTTTTTAGTTTCAATGTCTGGCAACTGTGTTAGTAATATCAGATATGTTTCAGTTCCTCAAGGTGACCTCAGACTTCTGATACTTGTGGTTCTTTGGGGTTGACTTTGCCTGCATTTGACACATCTTATTAGTTTGCACGTCTGTGTTATGCCCTAATGTTAACTGCTTTGCACTTTTAAATACTGACATATATACTGATCAGGCATAACATTGTGACCACTTGCCAAATATTGTGTTAGTCCCCCTTTTGCTGCTGATCCGCTTAGACGTGGGCTCCACTAGACCCCTGGAAGGTGTGCTGTGATCTCTGGCACTACTGAAATTTGCAGCAGATCCTTTAAGTCCTGTAAGATGTGAGGTGGGGCCTCCATGGATCAGACTTTGTTTGTCCTGCACATTCCACAGATGCTCAATTGGATTGAGATCTGAGGAATTTGAAACCCAAGTCAATATCTCAAATTTGTTGTACTCCTCAAACTATTTGAGGCAGGGTGCATTATCCCGCTGAAAGAGGCCACCAGGGAATACTGTCTTGATGCATGCTCAGTCATCCAGGTAAGAAAATTCCAAAACCTTTTGCGATCAGGGAATGCTGTTTCCATGAAAGGGTGTACATGGTCTTAAACAATGCTGAGGTGGTATATTTGAAAGTAACATCCATATGGATGGCAGGACCCAAGGTTTCCCAGCAGAACACTGCCCAAAGCAAGGCAGCATAGGGCTGCCTTGCCCTCATCCCATAGTGCATCCTAGTGCCAGGTGTTCCCCAGGTAAGTGCACCTGGTCATCAAAGTGGTATAAAAGAAAAGTAGAAAATGATTCCTCTGATGCTTATGTGGCCATTGTTGGTAGGTTTGGTGACGTACAGGGGTCAGCATGGACGCCCTGACTGGTCTGCAGCTATGTAGCCCCATAAACAACAAACTGCGATGCTCTATGTATTCTGACATCTGACACCTCTGACAGAATTTTTTAAAAACCTTTTTGTCATTTTGAGCTACAGTAGTTTATCTGTTGGATCGGACACACAGGCCAGCTTTTGCTCCCCACGTGCATCAGCGAGCCTTGGCCTCCAACGACCTTGTCGCTGCTTCGCCACTTTTCTTTCCTTGGAGCACCTTTGATAGATACTGAACACCGCAGACTTGGAACACCCCACACCAGCTGCAGTTTTTGGAGATGCTCTGAAACCATCACTTACCCATCACAATGTTCCTTGTCAAACTCACTCAAATCCTTTTACTTGTCCATTTTATTCTGCTTCTAACACATCAACTTTGAGGACAAAATGTTCAATAGCTTCCTGATATATTCTACTCACTAATAGGTGCCATGATGAAGAGATAATCCGTGTTATTCACTTCACCTGTCAGTGGTTGTAATGTTTTGCTTGATTAGATTTAGATATACCTTGCTACTACCAGGTTAGATGCCCCTTTGCCTTCAGACATATCTTAATTCTTTGTGGCATAGATTCAGCAAGGTGCTAGTTCATATTTACATGATAGCATCCCACAGTTACTGCAGATTTGTTGAATGTACACCCATAATGTGAATGTGCCATTCCAACACATCCCAAAGGAGCTCTATTGGATTGAGATTTGGTGACTGTGGAGCCCATGTGAGTGCAGTGAACTCATTGTAATGCTCATGAAACCAGTTTGAGATGTTTTGAGCTTTGTGAAATAGTGTGTTGTACTGATGGAAGAAGCCATTAGAAGATGATTACACTGTATAATAAAAGGGATGGACATCAGCAGCAGCGGCATTACTCAGGTAGTCTGTGACATTTAGACGATGTGTTCAAAGTGTGCTAAGAAATCTCCCCACATCACCCATGTGAATTGTTTTGAACTTTAGCAAGTATTATCAGCCACGTGTATATGGCTAAATGCACTGAGTGGCAGCCATGTGATTGGCTGATTAGATATCTGTGCATATCAGGTGTACCTAATTAAGATAGCAAGAAAATGAAAATATCGGCTCATATGTATTTAACAAAGAGTATTTCAGCACTCAGGAGTGAATTTAAATCATGCCACCTGAAAAACCCAAATGCAGAGATGGTCTCTACTTCTGTCTTATTATGTAATCAGGGTTGATTTTACTTTATTTGGTATGATGCCTTAAAGATCCACTTATTAGAATTCTGTGAGGCTCATCAAAGAATGGTGTTCACATTGAAACATCTCAGTTGCCTTGTTAAAGGAACAGTAGATTTCCTGCCCTTAAACTCACTCATAAGTAAGCTACAAGCAATGTTTCATTACGCAGTGTGGAGAAGTTGCAGAAGGTATGTTTGTTATTCCTGTCATCTTGTCTTTGTGACTGTATTTGTGATTTGAGTAAGTTTAATCAAAGTGCGTTTAGAATAATTGATAAAAAACTGAATAATAAAAATGCCTGTTTTCTCAACTGCTAGCTCAGAGAATGCAATAATGTGTGGACTGTGAGCCCCCTCAGGGTGCCTGATGAGAACATATTGGATTGTAGGAATGTGAACTGCGCTTATGAAAACAAAGCACTGTGTTATGAATAAATGTGAGAGCCCGGTGTCAAACTGAGCAGTCTGTTTACATGAAAAAACAAAAAGAATGATTAAAGAAACAATTTTAAATGACTGGAAAAATCGTCAAACTGGTTGAAATCACAATAAATGACATAATGAAAAGAAGACTTGGATGTTGGATAACTCACTGCTTTGTCGCACAATCAGCGGAAAGGTGACGTGAGTAAACAAAGTCAATGCTACAAATTAAAAACGAGTGAGTTAGTGTGAGGGCAGATGAGTCAGAGAACACCAATCCTCTGCCTCCTCTCTCTCTGAATCCATCTAATGGTTATGTAATACGCCCCCCGGGAATGGGACTCGCTCACTGTGAATCAGTTCATGCATCATCATATTTATCTGATTCCTGTGGGCTGCTTTGTAGGATCTGAAATGTAATGATACCTTAGCTTCACTATCTCATCTTTCGTGTCTGCCAACATTATGGAAGAGATTCATGAAGGTCAAACATAGCTTCTCCCCTCTTGGTAAGTGGTAATGAAGACTGGAAAATGTAGATTGTGGTAAAACAGCACAGCAAATTCTTATAAAGATAATGGGTAAAGTTAAAGGTGATGCCTGGGGTCGAGCAGGGATCATTTGGGTTGCCCTGCTGCCAAAATCAGATACAGAGACATTCATAATCATCTCTAAAGACACTGACATGAGTATGCTTTGGAACAATGTAAAGATAAAATGTACCTGGCACATACGGTTAAAAATAAAGCACATTCAATAGTTTTAACATTTTTTGTGTTCCAAGCTTTGCCCTTGGCATTCACAAAGTACAGTACAGGTACAGTTTAATTACAGTATTTGTTATCAGGTGTCTGGATTTCTTAATAAACAATGCAGTAAGATAATGCGAGCGAATAACAGCTTGACAGTAAGATTAGGATTCTGAACTGCTTTAGGACTTATGCTCTCGGCTATGTAAAGGTCAGATAGAAAGGATTAGTAGAGTTGTATTTTTTTCACAACACTGTAATCGGTCATGCATGTGTTGATCTAAACAGGTGCCTTTGCACACCAAAGGAAGTACCCTGATTTGAAAACTGCAACTGGACGTCACTCCTTTGATTTGAGCACCGATTTATTGTGTCACTGCACCAATATTTCTTAAATAAATATTGCAGGCCACATGTCTTTGAACATGTTTTAATCACTGTGAGTAGTCTGTATACAAAGATCAGGTGATGTGGATAAGACTGTATGCCTTTTCCGCAGAGCAGTGATTTAGAGCACTAGCTGTGTCTGACTAAGTAGCTAGCGTCGCCTTATGTCAGGCCTACATTGAGCCCTTACAATACTGACTGAAAGTCACACTCTACAGCTTAAGTCTTTGACCTGGCCTGCTATCTAGGAGAGAACGGGTATTTTTAGCTTTAGGGACTGCATGGGACGCGTATTGATGCAGCAGAAGGCTAATGGAAACAGGGTTTAATTCCTTCTGTCAATCTTTAGTTGTGCAAATCAGGAACATCGATGTAAAGTAAAAACTGAGGCAAATTTGTTTATTACTTTGTGCGCATGTGATTTTGGAACAGTTCTCGTTCGTGCGCAACCTGCACACATATCTGAATCTTTTTTGCATTTGCCGTCTCAGCAATTAAAAAGTCACCACAACATACAACCTGCAGATTTTAGCGTCAAGTTGTCAAGGGCATAACCGGAGAGACTAAAGAGAAAGAGAAGCTCAGTTGGAATAAACCCTCCCTTTCTCTCTAGGTCTTTCTCTCTCTCTCATTCTCTCTCCAGGTTGGCCATTAGAAATCATGATAATAGGTGGGAACCTCCCCCTGGCTCTGCCTGGGAGTGTTCTGGGATAATAGCATCAGGGACACCTAGTACTACTGCACAGAGGACACACAGCCACAGGCAGATAGGCTGGAAAACTGAAGAGACAATGGCACACAAGCATGGGCATGGGCATGGGAGAGAAAGGGTGAGTTGCTGCTAATGTATCACTGGAAACTTCTAGATACTAGATAGCTCAAACACACGGGAGCACGAGTAATTTTTGGCAGTCACAGGTTTTTGTCTTCTTTCTGCAGTTAACAGAAACTTTTTTTTTCTTTTTTTTTTTGTCTTGAAACAGAAATTTCAGTTTACCTGCAGGGAGTAGTGCAATGTTTCCTAGTAAACACCAAGGTTATCCACACAGGTCCCCCGTGTAGGAGTAGCGGAAACATAATGCTGTCTTCACCAACGCAGAGAAATTCATCATTAATTAGATTAACCTCTTGATTTTGATCTGAGTATTGAGAGAGAACAATGCAGTTAAGCTCAAGAGACTGTGTGAAATGTCTGCTGAATCCTCAAGACTGCAAAGTGATGCAAAGTAAACATAAAAGTACTCATGTTGACATATTTTGCGAACATATGAGATGGAGCACACTCACAGTTGTGAAAACAGAGACATGCAGAGCTCTCCTCATCTTAGCCTGTCTCACAGGCTTCTTGAGTTTCTTTATACCGACACGGTAGGTTTCTGAAGCCCAGGTGTCACTGCTCATGGAAAGAGGCATTGTGGGTTAAAACGCTGAGTGAATAAGGTTAGTGATGTTTTAGGCATTTTGACCACAGTCAGTCATTTTAAGTTAATGAAGGTCTTTGTAATTAGGATAAAAGCAAAGAATTAAAGTTAGGGTGATGCTGATGTTAGCTACGGGAAGCCCATTCAATCAGCCTCAGCTTTTTGTGGGATTTTGATGATGTTTAAGCCATGTGTAGCTTGTTGCATCCACCTGTAAAATATTCTATTAGAAATAAATTTGTGCATATAAAGAAAATCTATTAATTAGATTTTTGTTTCAATATTGTGTTAACAGTCTTCAGTGTCATAATTGTTAACAGTTCGCTTTACCTGAAGGACATAGCTAAGGGTTGATACGTGCAGTGTACACACACATACTCGAGTGTGATCCGACTCACTATTGTTAATCTGGGATACATGTCTTCCCGGATTCTTCATCTGTGTGTTGTGTCAACTCTGTCAGTCTGCACTTTAGTTTGCAGTCCAAACACATGATATGAAGTTTTAAATAGGAGACGAAAGGAATTCTATGCACAACCACAATGTATCACTGACTCATAGTAAATGTTTAAGGTAGAGAATGAAGCTGTGTAAAGAGCTTCCCTCCTGAAATCCTCACTCCTTGACTGCACGACCATGAAGACCATGAATAATTAAAAAGCTCAAGAAATAAGAATGCCTTTGAATAGGTGTCATGGACTTTGGACATGGTCACGTGAATCATTTTCTTGTAACGTTTTCACGGAAAAAAGTATTTTGGAAAACGCTTCAAGCCTTCGTGCGTGGACTCTAAGCATGCTTTTATGACATTATACAATGTTGTGATATTAAACAGTGTTGTGAGAAAGACAAGAGGCACAATATTATGGATGAAGTTGCAGACTTCACACAAAGACACGGGTAGAAATTATTGGAAAGGCAGACACTGATAGTACATAGTAATGTTTAGGTAACATTGCTTTTGTTGGTCCTTTCATGGAAGATAATGGTCATACTTACCAAGCTCGCTAAACTTGCAGTAGTCGTTTTTCTGCCATCATTAGATTCTAAAATTAAAGGAAACAAAGGTACCAGAAACCTCTCCTAACCTTCTGTTTCCATAAAGCACTGAGTAACTGAGCCGCCTGTGATGTTGGCCTAAACTGTGTCTTTCATACAGTCCTCTATTTATCGGTCCGTGTTATGATCAGTTAAAACCAGTTCTCCAGTGCTTTTGGTTCTGAGATTCGACAGTTTAGACTTTTATCAAATGCTGGGTTAGAAAATAGCTGTTTGCTGATCCAATTTATCTGTTTCCACATCTTTCATCTTGGGCCCTTTGAAGGCTTGGATTGACACGATGAATCACAGCCAACAATAACTGAAGCGCGTGTATTTGAACAAAACATAAATCACAAGGGAGCATCTAAAATAAGCATCAGCACCCTTGGTCTTGATCCACCTGTGATTTCCTGATTTATCTTTAGGAAGGATAATGACAGAAACAGGACAATGAAAGCAAACAAACTAATGAAGTGTGAAGGTATTGTGTAAGGTATAGTGTCATCACTTTTAACATGTGATGACAATGATGATACCTTATCCCATTGACCTCCACTTGTCCCATTGACGTCCGATAAATCCACACAGAGAACATTTCAAACATCAAATTGCTAAATATCTGGATTGATTTGTATCTACTTTTACACTGTGTGGCATTTTGCCTCGGCTCTCTGCAGATCCAGTTTGCGAATGCAGAGGACAAACAGGAATTCAGCAAGTTTCCAACCAAGGCAGGCCGCCGCTCGCTCTCACGGTCCATCTCGCAGTCCTCCACAGACAGCTACAGTTCAGGTACTTTCACTTTCATTGTTAAAACTGAGAATTTACTTCAGGTCAACTTACAAAAAATGTTTGGTTTGGTTTTTATATGTATTTGAAGTTCACATAACAGGTCTTTGATTGAATTATGTTTTGCATGTCCACCTGGAAAAGCTATTCATATACATGATAGAAATACACACTGTAGTTCCAGCTTTTACACAATGCATTGAAAGCACACATTTTACACCTGGCTCTTTTGTATGCTTTACCACAGAAGTGACCTTTTGTGCTCTCTATTTGTAAGCTGCATCCTACACTGACAGCTCCGATGATGAAACTTCTCCCCGGGACAAAGCCCAGGTCAGCACCCACGGCAGCAGCGACTTCTGTGTGAAAAACATCAAACAAGCTGAATTTGGGCGCAGAGAAATTGAAATTGCAGAACAAGGTATATATGTATCAGACCTCACTGGCGCATCTGCACTTTGATCAAAGCAGGTTAAAGTTTGTAATGTTTATTTATAAAATCCTTTTTTCACACAGGACGATGGAGTCTTAATTTTAAAAGATGGCCACATAGTGATTTTATTGTGATACAGGTGCATTATAGGGTAGTTATGTAACTACACTATTAAACACTATTTATGTTCCTTCATTGTTCATCATCTTTTATTCATTCTAAAATATAGGTTACCTGGTGTCTGTGGTTTATGACCCAAAGCTGGTGTCATTCTGGAAACATGATCAGATATCATTTGTTCTTTTCTTCACAATTCAAAACACGATGGTGTGGTTTCTTTTGTTGTTTTTCTGTTCTTGTCTGTCTTTCTGCCTGTTTACATTGCGCATGTGAGCGCTAAGTAGGCGTAAGTGCCTGGCAAGTGTTGTTCAGCCTTAAAACCTGGGTTGCAACAGCTGTTGCTAATGTTGTTGTTCAGTTAGTGCCCATTTTACAGCCACATACTGCACATCCACCTTCTAGATATGGTTTGATTTTAAATTCGAGATTGCCTTTCCTTCTAAGCTCGCCCAAAACAAAACCTGGCCTTTGTGTCCTCTCAGGTACTATTAACTGCTGATTGATCTGTTTGTCCACAGACATGTCTGCCCTGATCTCCTTGAGGAAGAGAGCCCAGGGGGAGAAGCCACTGGCCGGGGCGAAGATAGTAGGCTGTACCCATATCACTGCTCAGACAGCAGTATGTCTGCTCATCCTACTCACCAGTGGTCCCTTTTATGTGACATCTTTATCTCTACTTATTTCTGTTACCTTTTCCTTTATCTTCATAATTTTATTGGTCCTTCTCAGGTCCTGATTGAAACTCTGGTTGCACTTGGGGCCCAGTGTCGCTGGACTGCTTGTAACATTTACTCCACTCAAAATGAGGTGGCTGCTGCTCTTGCAGAGACGGGTAAGATTCTGTCCTCTCAAAGTCCAGTGGTACATGTGAAATATCTAAATTTTTGTTTTAAAAAATGACAGTTTGTAATATAAGTATAATACAGAAGCAAGAAGAGATCTGTTAACAATAGGGTGCCACAAAAATGTAACTCCAAATAACTATGTACAATCTAAAATAAAGTATTTTTTCTTTGCTTTAACCATAAGGTTAGATGAACCTTATGGTTTGCATCTATCCTTTCACTGTGTAATGTGCACTAATGGAGCTGTGGCTCATGCTGTCTTTGCCTGTAATTATGTGTGCTTTGTTTCCTGCAGGGGTACCTGTGTTTGCATGGAAGGGTGAATCAGAGGATGACTTCTGGTGGTGTATTGATCGCTGTGTCAACACTGAAGGCTGGCAGGCCAATATGGTATTCCCTGGATAGTCATGTGATGAATTTAACGCCTGTCTTAATCTCCTGCTCTTTTCTGCATGCACATCTTCCATGTTGAGTTTTTTTCCCCCATAGATCCTGGATGATGGTGGAGACCTAACCCACTGGGTTTACAAGAAGTATCCCAGCGTCTTCAAAAAAGCCAGGGGCATTGTAGAGGAGAGTGTCACTGGTGTTCACAGGTGAGATGAGGTCATAAATCTGAAGCTTTAGTAGAGTGTAAGTTTTAACTGTAGCATGTGCCTTTTTGTATTTTGAGCTGCAACTTCTGTCCGGTAATTATTTTTGGTTTATGTTGTTTTCATTATAACATATGTCAGTAAGAGCCAGGCTGTGTACTCTTTACAGCATAGACACGTGCTTAGGGCAGCCTATTATGCATTATAAATAATTAAGCTTGTCGCAGTGTTTTTGAGTAATTTAATACTCATCAGCTCTTTGAGATTCAGTACTGTATATACTGGGGATTTGATGCCAACTTTATAAGCTAAAGACAACAAAATTTCTAAAAGTCAAACTAATGTAAACAATAAATAAAGAGACAAAAGGTTATATCCTTGTGCTGTGACAGGTACACTGGTTAGAACTGTAAAATTATCGTTAATGGATAAAAAAAAAAAAAGACTTTTATATCATTTGTGTAAAACATTTTTTAAATGATCAAAAGATATGTTAAACAAACGCACTACAGTGGCAATTACAGAATCAAATTACCTGGACATAACTGAGATGTACTGTTCAGCATGTAGCAGCCAACAAATACAAATAATTTGCAGCAGTGCTTTTCACTCATGGATTTGACTTTTGTTGAAGCTGTGTCATGGAGTTTATTTGGCATCTATGTTTTGAACACTAGTCTACTTTAGAGTGAATCATATATAGAACATCATTATAGAAACTATCCAACTTAGTCTATCCTCTCAAGTTGCATAGTTATTTTAAACTAAGCTGCTTTTAATCCCTTTTCTTTTATTAACTGGCATTTCTTTAATTTTCTTTCTTGAGATGGAGATGAGCTTGTAGCAATTTAAGCTCTCAGTGGTGACATTTCATGATGAATGACTTTGAACGAATGGCTTTGTCAGCAGAAACTGTATCTGTATCAAGGGCCATTATATAAGTCATATCCAAGTTTTTCCTGCACAGAGAAGTTTTTGGTCATAGATAAGGACAAATAAAAATAGTCAGCACTGCAGTAAAATTACTTTCTGTTTAGTTTTGCTTATTGGATTTTATGTGCTTAAGCATATTGTTAATTTTTGTGTAGCAAATGGTTTAAAATGACAGGAAAAGGCATACATTTCTGTCAGATTTACTGATCAGCTGTGCTTAGTTAATGGAAGCTTATTTAAAAAGCATGGCAAAGCTCAAATGCTGGGCACAGCAACTCTATGGTACATGCAAAGCTCTCAGTGGACTTCATTAGCCAGTGATTCTGCCAAGTGTAAGGTCACACAGAATTGCATCTAAGTTTGTGTGGAAAGATTCATGTGTGTTCGGCCAGCATATATGCCTGAACATGTTTTCCCCATGTGTCCTTTCAGACTGTACCAGCTGTCTAAGGCTGGCAAGCTGTGTGTGCCTGCGATGAACGTGAACGACTCGGTTACCAAGCAGAAATTTGACAACCTTTACTGCTGCCGTGAATCTATCCTCGATGGGTGAGGAAAAATAATCGTCAAGAAAGTTGCTGTTATGAAGTTTTGTTGTATTTGAAGCAATATGGTCACGATGATGTGTCACTTTCTTGTCTCTGCCAGCTTGAAGAGAACTACAGATATTATGTTTGGAGGCAAACAAGTGGTTGTGTGTGGTTATGGAGAGGTGAATCATTCTTTTATTAAAAAAAAAAAAAAAAATCTACCTTTTAGATGGAATGACTTTAACGAGTCCAGCAGATCTTTTTAGTGTACTGTCTTGTCCTCTTTAGGTGGGGAAAGGCTGCTGCACTGCTCTGAAAGCTCTCGGAGCCATTGTGTGCATCACAGAGATCGACCCCATCTGTGCCCTGCAAGCATGGTGACTCACTGATTCTTACTATTTAGCATTGGTCACCTGTGCATTGCAAGCTACAAATAAATGAATATTTTCCGTGGGTTTTTTCTTTCTGTCTTTCTTGTTTTTAATCTGGTTTTCCTTAATATGTGTGTCCACACAGCATGGACGGTTTCCGAGTGGTCAAGCTGAGCGAGGTCATTCGGCAGATGGACGTGGTGATAACTTGCACTGGTACTGTACCCCATGCTGTGACATCCATTACTTCTGCTTTGATAATCACAACATTGTCTTTTTAAATATTCCAGTTAAGCGCTTTGGGTGAAAACCAGATTATTTTTTTTTTAATCAAACTGCTCAGATGCTCTTTGGTTTTGTGTGTTGGACAACAATATGAATACCAGTACAGATATAGCTGTAACTCCATTGCTATAACAGCAGTACACCTTTAAATTTAATTTTAATTTCCTGCACTCATGACTTATTCCCTCTTCAGTGACTCTGTTAACAACACCTTACGTGTGTTTTTCTTCATATACAGGCAACAAGAATGTCGTTACCAGAGAACAGCTTGACCGAATGAAGAACGGCTGCATCGTCTGCAATATGGGACATTCCAATACTGAGATTGATGTGGTAAAAATCCATAAGTAACATCTCTATTTGCCCCTTTATTCCAAAGCATACAGTTAGGATTGTAAGTTTTTGGACCATGACACAGTTTTTGTAGATTCGCCTCTGTTCACTATCACATGCAGGAAAAGTTTAGGAATTACAACTAGTTTTATACATAATGCAACAATTTTCAGAGGCTCAAAAGTAATCGGACAAACTAAAAATAATTATAAACATGATGATTTTTCTAATACTTGAATTAAAATCCAGCCTGAAGTCTAGAATACATTAACATCACCAAATGCTGTGTTTTCTCATTTAACATGCTCTGCTAGTCCTTTACTGCAGCCACCTTCAAGTTGCTGCTTGTGTGTGGGTCTCTGAGGTTTTGTATTCAGTAACTGAACACAAACTTGGCTTTGTTGGTGAGTGACTTGGCCACTGAAGAATTTCCCCATTTCTTTGCATTGAGAAACTCTTGGGTAGTTTTTGCAGCATGCTTTGGGGCATTATCCATTTGATCAACCAGTTTTGCAACATTTGGCTGAATCTGAGCAGAAAGTATAGCCCTGTATACTTCACAATTCATCCTGCCACTTCGATCAGTCACAACAACAAACATTAGTAACCCAGTTCTACTGGCAGCCATGTATGCCCATCCAATAACACTGTTGCCACCATGTTTGACAGATATATATATATTTTAAATTATGAACTTCTTTTCTCCTTCTTCATACTTTTTTCTTCCTTTCATTCTGGTATGAATTCATCTTGGTTTCATCTCCCCAATGATGTTTTTTTTCCAGAACTGTGCCGACTCTTTTTAGATGTTTTCTGGCAAAGTCTATTCTGGCCTTCCTCGTTCTTGAGTGTCACCATTAGTTTGAACCTGGCTGTGAATGCTGTATTTAAATTCACACAGTAAAGGCGTTTCTTGATTGTAGATTTTGACAATAATACAGCTACCTCCATGAGAGTGGTGCTCACTTGGTTAGTTGTTTCCTGAAGTCTTTCAGGCCTTTTGCTGAAGCATTACAGAAAACAACTCACCAAGTGACAGTGGCTGCTGTCACTGAGGTGGCCAGTGTATTCATTCAGAGTTTTGATTTGGTGACTGCTAAAATTTTTGTTCTCGCTCTGATACCATTATTTTTTTATTTTTTTTTTTTTTTTTTTTTTTCAGCTTTTTCTTTTTTTTTTTTTTTTTTTTTTTTTTTTTTAAAAGCAAAACAAAAAAAACGACACAGCTTAAGAGATTACTGCATAAATGAATATCCACAAGGCCAATGAACAGCAGCGCTGTAAAGAGCAGGCCAGAAATTCTCCAGAACTTTGCAAGAGACTGATATAGAAAATGACTGCTTAAAGTTATTCCTGCTAAAGACAATTCTGCTAGCTACTGAGTCATAGGGTTTATTTAACTTCCCCCTTACTTTTTGTTAAATGAATCTATGTCATGTGTTGTTTCTCATGTGCCAAACATTAAAATATTCTCATTGTTTCTTTTAATTGTATTTTCATTCTTAAAGCCTCTTGAGTACATCTACCTGTGCCAATTCTGTGGATGATGCAGGGAGTCTACAGCAATGTTTGGAGGTGCTGATTCGTGTTGTGAAGGTGAGGGAAGGTTTGATTTAATGAGAACTTGGTAATGTCAACTTTGACACATAAACAACATAATTTTGTTCACTGATACTGACTTAAAAAGATTTAATTTAATATTTTATAAAAAAAAAATCCAGTCTTATTTATACAGCAGAAAATTGTAACTCTGACCATGTCAGAACTTTGTATGGTAATGTCGAAACATAATTCTTTTTAATATGCATAGTGGACGGTTTACTAATATGCTAGCAAGTCTGGAGCCGTTATTCATACACTCATTGGCCACTTCATTACTTATGGATATAAGCTGAAACAATGATCAGCTGATTCTAACGGACCCGAAATGTGTTAAGGAAAAATTTCTCATCGCATTACACAATCAGCCTGAATCACTGACACAAACTGTGGATCTGTGCTTTCATGTCATTTGGACCAAATATTGACCCTCCCATCTGATTGTCGCAGCAGAAATTGAGACTAGTCAGATCCCCCCCCCCCCCCCCCCCCAATTTTATGATCTTGTTGTAACCGGAGTTTCAGTTTCACGTTTTTAGCCGACAGGAGTGGCACCCGGTGCGTCTGCTGCTGCAGCCCATCTTTGTCGAGGTTTGATGTGTTGTAGCTTCCGACTCTTCTTTGCATACCATGGTTGTAATTGGTGGTCATAAGAAGGCAACAATAGCTCATTACAGCTTGAAACAATCTGGTTATCTTGCTCTAATCTCAGACTTTTCACCCAGAGAACTGCCACTCACTGGATGTTTTCTTTTTCACACCATAATCTGTAAACCTTTGACATTTGTGTAGAAAAGTCCCAGTAGATCAGCGCTTTCTAAAATACTCGAAGGCCCATGCTAAGCTCAAAGTCCCTCAAATCCCCTTTGTTCCCTGTTCTGATCAAATTTTAGCAGGTTGTCTTTGTCTGCATGTCTAACTGCATTGAGTTGCTACCATGTAATTAGGTGATTTTGATAATTGCATTTAATGAGTAGCTGAACAAGTGGCTGGATTAGGGTGTATTTTTTTTATTTTATTTTTTAAATACAGTATGAGACAAATTGATTTATTACTGTTTTGTTTTTTAAATTCTCTTCAGAAATCTGATGCTATGCTTTACGCTCCAAGAATTGAAGACTTTCCAGTAAGTTTTTAAAAAAGTTCAGTTTTGATTTCAGTATCTTATCACGCAAAAAATCTTGTGTAGGTTAGCGTTCTAACAAGTGTTGCGTCAAGGTCCAAATCCTGGAGGTCTCCTTAACATCTACTCTTCTCCCAAAAACTAAAAAAAAAAAAAAACAATACCACGCCCATGCTTATGTTTCCTTCTTGCTAAACATACCTGTATTTGGATAAACCAAACAGCTATCTAAAGCATGTAGAAGACGACGCGTTGTTTGGAATGTTTTGTACATCTTACTCTAGTCCCTGTACTGAATTCAACATGCCCATGGAGCAGGTTCGGCTGTTACCATAGCGATGTATCCCTGTTAAGAAGTAAACCATATTTACAGTACAGAAAACGGATTTAACCCTCGATTACTTGGATAATCTGAAAGCCTGCTTTGTAATACGGGCCTCTGGTATCATCGTCTTAAAGGAGTGCTTGGTATGCTTTTGATTTTGGAAACGATTGATTTTACTAATTGTAAAACTTGAATAATAATAATAATAATAATAATAATAATAATAATAATAATAATAATAATAATAATAATAATAATAATAATTAAAAAAAAATAATCTCAAATGTTTTGTTTCCAGGATGTCTGTGCAAAGGGGGTGCTGAAATGTTACATGAAGGAGTTGATGATGGTCCTTCGTGAGGAAGAAATTAGGGATGAGTCACAGGATTGTGTCCATGATTTCAATGGTAATCTGCAAACAACTGAAGTAAGTTTGACTTCTAAAAGGATCCATTTAAGGGTCTTTAATGACAAATGTCTTTTTGATGGCATCTTTCATTTTCACATAACCACTGATGAAGCTTATTGTATCTCTAGATTTAAGTCATAATTGTTGGTACTTATTTGAAAAAACAACCCTTTAATTTTGTCTCCTGTTAGGACGGCAAAGGGTGTCCACCGTGTGAAACGTACACACTTCAAAATATTACAACATTTATGGACAGACTAATGGACCTTTTGCAAAAACTCAACTCTACATAATATATAATGATGTGAATATTGTAAACTACTGTGCATTTGTGTAGATTTGTAAATAACGGTTTTTATAGCTTATGTTGTAACCGTATGTAATTAAAGATGTATTTTAATCCATAGGCTGACGACACTAAATGTAACATGGCATGTCAGTGCTACACGTCTGTCCTGTTTTTAAATATGCTGTCAGTGCTACAGCTTTTACCTATACTGTATATACATAATGTTATCACACTGCGATACACTACTGAATAAAATGTTGTACTGATACACCTAATGGACTGCAGTATATGCTTACTCCAGTTAATCTCTTGTCTGTAATGTCTTCTGATCTTGGGTTCCATTTAATTTTGTTAATTAAATGGAACCCAAGATCACTGTACAAAGTCACACAGGAGTCTTTCATAGATCATGTGACTTCTTCCACAGAAAATTATCCCTATGAGTGCCACCAACTCCAGAAGTGTTATCAAATGGTGATTTAAATCTCTAAAGCAATGCAACACTTGTGAAAATGAGATGAATGCCACAGAACAATCTTCAGTTAATCTGTTGATTTGGGACACGCAATAAACATTTTAATTCTGATTAATTTAAGTAGACGTGAGTGCACTGGTGATATTAGAGCTCTGAAGCTTTAAAGCTTACTGTCCCACAGCCTGCTCATAAAGGATGTGTGGAAGTTGCTTCAGTGTGTTGCAGCTCAAAGGGAAATGACTGTGATTGAATAGGTATTGTTGTGCTTTGTTTCCAGGTGTGTGAAAGAGAAAGTACAACATTTTAGACATATTCTAAGTCACCATATTTAATACATTCCTGTGTCAAAGTGAGTTTCCACTTCATTGAGTAGTCCACAATTTAAAATAAAATTAAATTTAAGGCCTCCCTGCTGTCCACATACATGTGATCTGAGGGATCTTCAAGGAGTGGTGACGCTATTTTTATGGAGACTGATTGGCTGGAAGTCATGATTTCTTACCTCTTGATCTGTAATGTGTAACTTGCTCTGGAGCAGGTCATGTTCGCAAGTTAACACAGCGATTTACCCCATCAAAAAGTGAACTACCTATTTACGTATATCTTCCATTAGTAGCCTGGGCGTTTATTCAAAAAAATTATCCTTCCAGCTCGGCGTTTAAGAGACCAGCTCTTATTCCCTTCTCAGACGCAATTGTCGCGGAAGTGAGAGGGAAAGAGGACCCAAGCGCAGTTTTTAGACGAAGTGAAAAGATTTGCGTTTACTTGCAGTGCTCCAAAACGTATTCCAACAGTTCACAAATAATGCAGTTCCCAATTGTGCTCCTCGTCTGTGGTAGCTCAGTGCGCAAGTGGTGCTCCTCAAAAATTCTCTCTGCCCGACTCTCCAGGAGAGGAAGTAAAAGACCAGAAAATCCCAGTTAGGTTCGCTAGCCAACACTTCCAGTTCAGTGTAATAATCCCACTTCTACGGTTGCTGCGCATCCAGCTTAAATGCTGCTGGTCGTAGATGACGGCTGATTGGAAACAGCTGGCCGAGTGATGAGATGCGAGAGGACCAAAGACGGCCTTTTGTTTTGTTTTTTCTTTGTTTTTTTGAAGCAACGTTCCAGTCACACTTCATACCAGTTGGTGGCGGTAATGCACCATTCAGTAGTTTGCCAACTGCCAATAAAATTTTAAAAGAAGACAGCGCGGAGGGACTTCTGGGTCGAAGGTCGCCCGGCTACTATTGGAGACTGGCGTCTATTTGTCTTGACGTGTTTTCAAAACGGCGTTTATTAGAAACCGGCGTTTAAAAGAGACAGGCTACTAATGGAAGATATACGGTAGTACAGAAAACCAAGGGTTAACCCTGAAGCCACCTTGATAAGCCAAAATCTGGATTCGTAGTGTAGGCCTCACACTGTATCCACCTTTTATATATAGACTGTAGTGCTGGCTGATCACTTCACTTAACCTTGTGCATTTCTGAACTCCAAATGCGAGCAGTAATGTCACAGCCGGAGGCTAAACACTGTTGGAGACCAGCCTTTATGTGTATGTAATGAGCATTAAAATGCAAATAAAAAGAGTCCCACTGTGTGCTGAAGTGTATAATAAGTCACAAGGAAGGCAGAAACAATCTGGGGTAACCAAGTTAAAAACAAAACCTGATAAACTAAGTTTGCAAGAACTGCCAAGTGGCAGAGCTTTGAGCTGAAGCTTGTTGCAGTTGAATTCTAAGTTTTTCCAGGCAGGCTTAAAGTGGATTTTGTGTGTCTGATGTCTAACAAACATGCTGTCTGTTTCCTTATACAACTTTGGCAGAGCTGATGTGTGGGGACAGTTATTCATTGCGACGTGTGTTACTCAATATGTCTTGGATTGGAATATTTTGGATTGGTGATGCACGAGCCATGCATTGGACTGGAGCCTGAGAGGTTCTGACATGTTACATATAAACAAATATGACAACTACGTATTGATATGTACACACACGCGCACACAAACTACACAACAGCAGTAAAACTTTTTTTAATTTTAAAAATTTTACACTGACATTTCTAAATGTCAAATGTAATACAACTTATTATTTCAAACGAGCATAAAAACCCAAGGTATCAAACCTTAGAATAATTTTTTTTTTAGAATACCAAAATAAATAATATAAATGTACTCCGTAGCATTCAGAAACTGCATTCAGTTGTTCATCATTACCCTGGCCTTCATGTTGTTTTAATATAGTACAACCCCAGTTCCAAAACAGAAACATTTTTGATGTTTTGAAAAATGTACATTTAAAAAAAAAAAAGAGTGCAAATCTCATAAGCCCATATTTCATTCATGTTAAAAAAAAATTAAAGAAAATTTAGGATTCTAAGAAATATATTAGTTCATTTTGAATTTGATGGCAGCTACGCATGTCAAAGAGTTGGGGCAGGGCCATGTTCGTGTAGCATCCCCCTTTTTTCTTGACTGATACAGGATTCTAGCAGCGATCATCAACAGTCCTGGGTCTGTATTGGTGAGCTTTTTTGTTTCATGAGATGGCAAATGTTTTCAGCTGGTAAAAGTTCTGGACTACAGGCAGGGCCGTTCAGCACCCAGACTGCTGTTGGAATAGCTTGACTATGAGATTTAGCATTGCCTTACTCATATATGCAAGGCCTTCCCTGAAAAAGACGTCTGGACGGGAGCATATGTTGGTCTAAATCCTGCATCTACCTTTGAGCATTGATGGTCCCTTTCCAGATGTGCAAGCCATAAATGCCATAGGTACGGACCTATTTCCATAACAGCAAAGAGATTGCGATGGCATGGAGCTGACAACAATCCAGATGCTTACTCTCCTCTTCAGTCCAGAGGATGTCCATGTTTTCCAAAAAGAATGTCAAATTTTGATTTGTGTGACGCCCGAACAGTTTTCCACTGTGCCTCTGTCCATTCTGAACGAGCTTTGGCTGACAGAAGGTGCCGATGTTTCTGAATCATGTTCACATGTGTCTTCTTCTTTGAACGACAGAGCTTTAACCTGAATTTTTGGATGGCACACTGAACTGTGCTCACAGGCAATTTCTGGAAGTGTTCCCGAGCCCATTCAGTGATTTCCATCACAGATTCATGGCTGTTTGTGATGCAGTGCCACCTAAAGGCCTGGACCTAAAGCACCTAAAGCATTCAATATTGATTTTGAGGTATCTCCAGCATCTTTTTTTGATGACACAGTGTACTGCATATGATGAGATTTTTTTTTGTATACACTTTTCATCATCAATGGTGGCTTTCTGGATGTTCTGATTTTTTCTTCTCCATAATCTGTAGCCGCAGGTTTTTGTAATTTAGTGAACCTCTTGCTAGTTTTACTTCTGACAAAGTCTGCCTCTCAAAGATGCTCTTTTTATACCCCATCATGTTGCTGACCTGTTGCCAGTTAACCTAACTAGTTGTAAGATATTCCCCGAGCTGTTTCTTTTAGCATCACTTACTTTTCCACCCTTTTGTTGCCTCTGTCCCAACTTTTTTGAGACGTGTTGCTGCTTTCAAAATCAGCTTTTTTTTTTCTTTTTCTTTTTTTAAATCATGATATGTTTTCTATGTTCTGTTATGAATAAAACATGGGCTACATTAGCATTGGGTTGTATTGCAAAGCTAGAGGACAGTGTTAAGCAAAGGGAAATCTGTAAACTACAGTCAAAAGCAATCTGAGAAACTTCAATCTGAATATTGTTTCATCAAAAAATATGTAGATATGATTTGTTGAGAACAGCACAAGTTATTCATTTTTTGTTTAACATCATACTTTTCATTTTGAATGGTCTTTTTAAGGCCCACACATCCAAATAAAGTTTTCCCTGTGGAGAAAAACTACAAAAACCACTGGAACGTGGATGTCCACAAATATTACGGAAACTTTAACAGCTGTAGCAAAAAGGGTCAATGTTTCCAAATACTGACTTTTACCGAGTGAACGTCCGAATGCAGGCACTGTTAGTATAAACAAACAAAATACCTAGCCAAACTGTACTTTTAGGCTAGTTGTCTCTCTCATACACTGATACAAGCACATTATATAAGACTTTGACTTACCCACAAGTTGCTCTGCTTAATGCTGCTTAAGTTATGACCAATGTATGGTAAGGCAGAAAGTGCATTTATTTTTAAATGGACCCATTTTCTTAATGCCTATGAATGTACCCTCTATACACACACACACACACACACACACACACACACACACACACACACACACACCTCCAGCAAGTGTTTTTCTTATTAACAGCACATCTTACATCCTATCATTCATGATGTTTAATATTTACTAAAGAAGAATAATACTGAATGACTAATTTTACAGTACGTGGCTTTTCTCTTCAAGAGTCAACTTTGCCGTAAGTCCCTTCTGGTGGTCGGTAGCACTTGGGAAAGGCCATCAGCTGCAGCATGTTGAAGGCATATTTCCTGCATTTAATATTCTTTTGAACATTTTCAATGCGACATCCTTCTCTGATGATCAAATGATGAAGGTGAAAAGGAGAAAAAAAAAAGAGAACAAAAAAGTAAACATGAGTGAAGTTTGAAATTAAGTTTGTGGTATTAATGATACAAATGCCTTCAAAAAACAACACCAAAACAAAACCCTGAACATTTTGTGTTGTACTTTGTGGCTGCTTGGGATAAAGACAGCACGAAACTACAGTCAGAGTAAAGGCAGCGTTTTCTGTTGCATGAGTAATGCTTTCTACAAAGTGCAGTAAATATGGGATCCATAGAGCTGTTGTTTGCATGTTAGTTTGTAAATGAAAGGTTCCTGGTTCAGTTCTTAGGGACATAAATCCTCTAAGAGTTTATGTCAGGAGTGGAATTTAGTGTGAAACTCTGCCAAATCAAACCTGCAGAGCAACCCACTGTGGTGCGGGCCCTCTGACAAGACAGCAGCTGATAATAGTTCTTATAAGTTGGAAAAATACTTCTCAAAGAGAAGTAAATGAAACTGAAGAATTTTCACGCAGCTGTGAAACAATACAAGAGACAATGTATTATGTAGAAAAGAACTCTGGAGCAGCTTTATGCAAAATGTCTTTTAAACTTTAGCACATTCTATTTTGCTTCAAGTGCTTTCAGTGGCTTGGGACAGGGCAGTTCTCTTTAGATCTCTGGAACTGCTGTGAAACACATTGGTGGTGCGATGGTTAGTGAATTTCAAATGGAGCACAATTGAGATCAGTCTATTGGTGCACGCTTCCCCAACCGTCTAAGTTTCTCAGGCGAGAAAATTAATTGCCCACCCCTCACTCATGAGTTGGAAGTCAGGATAGTCCAGTTTCATGCAAATGCATTTCAAAGCAAACATTAATGGCCATCTGCTTATTGTTGCTGTTGGTGGTGGTTCATATACATACATATCAGCACCCAGCTGTTTGGTTCAAGCTGACCCTTGCATTCAATCAACATATACTGTATAACAAATTTAAGTCAAAGGTATCTGGTTAAACCACTTGACTATTAAAAGTTAATCCACCTTCAACCAGTCAGAATCCAGAATTCTGATTGGCTATTTAGAAATATTGCATCTGGCACCCCGGTAATGCTAGAAATTATAATGCAAAAGAAAGCATACTAGATAATTTTATGCATACATACAAATTAGGACACTTTTGTAATCACCTGTTTGACCCATGCGGAGCTAGCTTGGCATTTAAATCAGCTGTTCTTCGTTCAACCCTCCCATCTGATGGTTAATTACCAATGACGCTCCGCAGTACATCAAATCCACTTCACAGATCCACACAAAAATCCTGACGTCTGTGTGTCTCTGTCTCTGCTACCCTCAAACTGTGGAACACTTGGTCAGCTTCAACCTTATGCGCAGTTTCCATCTATGCCAGTCTAGCAGTGAGTTAAAAACATTTTGTTCCATTCTGAAGTTTGAAACAAGTCAGGTAAAAGTAGACCTGAACGCAGGACAGCTTTTCAGACTGTGCTAGTCTCAGCTGTAGGCAGTATAGCTGATGTGTTCTTGCTAAAGTGTTAATCTTCAAGTAGTATCAGAACCTATAGAGGAGCACAGTGTAACGCTGCAAGCAAGGCAACTGTCTGATCTTTGAGAATCATGGCTGGTGATATCAATTACTAATAAAAAGAAACCCAAAACAGTTCTCTAAGTAGTTACTACGCTGAAATCATTAGTAAGAACCTCAACAGTTCAGGAGTCATTGAACCGGTACATCTGGTATGTAGACATGTCATCTGGAAAAAAGTATATTTTTCATTCTTCCAGGCCCACATGCACAAAAAAAAATGTGTGCATGACAAGCCGTGGGAACATGCGCTACACCCAGTTATAATTTCAACTCTTACTGTATGTGTGCAGAGGTATGTACTTCCATATATACAGTATGAATACTTAAGAGATGTCCACAGGGGTAGGAAGAGCTCAGTGTACTGCAGACTATACATGTCAGTGGATGAAACACAAGCACACAGCACACCATACAGTGCACAACATATACAGAAATGCTATCAATCAAAGGCATCTGTGTGTTCAGTGTGTTGAGATTGGACAAATGCCAGCGATCGTTCAAAATGTACTAAAAACATTTTAATGTTTGTTTTTCAAGGCTTTGTTGTGTGTGAATAACATGTCTGAATATTTTCAAAGACTTTCAAATACACACACACGCACACACACACACATACATACATATATATACATATGTGTGTGTCTATATTAGTTAAAAGTCCTAAAAATTATGATCTCCTTCAGATTTTCCAAAGCTGTGAAGAAAAATCTGAAATCCAACTTAAAAACCCCAGATGTTTTTTACTTAGCCCCGAATCTCCCGAAAAAAAATAAGTTAAATGTTTATTAAAGAAAAGATGCATTCAGGCATCTGTTTGTCACTGTTTATCTGGGGCAATGTCACAGAAACACTTGGAAACAACATCAGCAGCTGTAAACCACTGAGTGAGCTCCATTCAATACGGATCAACAAACTGTTGGTTATGGCTATGTATGTCTAACTCTGGTCCCAGTAGAAGACCAGGGCCATACAAAATCAACAATGTACCTCAATGCTGAAACCTAGTAAATATATACTCTATGTGTTTAGAGCCAATTACTCTTATGTAGGAAACAAATATGTCGAGTCCTTGTCACTGATGATATTTTAGTTACAGTTAAAAAGACAAGGAAAAAAAGATATGTCTGTGTATTCAAAATCTGCTGTGTCTGAAACAAAGCAAATGGTGTAAATGGAAAGTGATTATTAAAACAATCAAAAAAAAAAAGGAAAGCATAAATTAACAAAAGAAAAAGTAATGTACTGGTGAAGATGCATGTCATTAGGTGGGACCAGTACAGACTCCAATAGAAATAAGCAGCCACCAGAACATAGACCGATGTACATCTGTGACTCTATTAAATATTGTAGCTGGGATTCAGTAGTTAATTTGAAGACTTTTTAGCTTTTATAGTATGAAATACGTGGATCTGATGAATAATGCAGTGTTTTATTAAATGTATAAGCTGTATAAGTCATGTCAAAAATTAAAGATTTGGCTAAAAATTTGATTGCTGATTGTTTCCGCATCCAGGACAGGAGAGAGCAGAGGGCAAGGGTTCAGCAGGTTCATCCAAAAGACGACACAGCGGAAACGTTGGTAAAGTTTAAAAACTTGACTCGATGTTGGCAGCTTACGATCTCACAAACGACAACTTTTTACATTTTTTTTTCAAGGTTTTATTTTTGCTGCTTAAATTAAAAAACTGTAAAAATGTTGACAAACTCAAATTCCACTTATTTCAGTTTAATCCTGTGACTTTTAGCTTTAGGTAGTACTGGAGCCACGGATGAGCCACTGTGGCGATCCCTGAAGGGAACAGCTGACACAGAAAACATATAAAATGTACATTGTAAAAAAAACAAAAACAACAAAAAAATGATGTGCCAATACAAAGTTTGACATCAGCAGCGTGTTGCTAAAAAGATTTGCTTTTCCTAAAAAAAAAAGATTTGGCATTTTACTGAGTGACCTAGCTTTCAAGGTATGCTCGATCTGCTCTCACTCCCACAGCGTTTCAAACTAAAGGATGAGATTGGGAAAGATGGGAGTGTGCACAAATGTGTGCTTGCGCCACATTTGTGGCATACAGATATAAAAAATTGTCAAAAACACATTGTTGAGAATAACATGTCCTTTCATGACCATGAGTAGTCAGAGAGTACACTGACGGATGGACTTGTGCATTCTTGCTGTTGATTAAAAAAAAAAGTAGTGTGGTTTGAGACATGGGAAAAAGTCTGCTAATTGTAGTTTTGGCAGTTAGTGTGGTCTTTATGTAGCTCTTAGGCAGGCATCTTCTTGTTAGATAAAAACAACTGACACAATGCCCTACAGCCCAAGTTTGACATTGAATTATTAGCGTATTACCCATGTATGAGAAAGCCAGTTACCCCGCAGTACCCCTACTGAAAAGAAGAACTGGTGAACAAAGGAAGAAAAGCAGTGAGTAGAGATGGCATTGTCAGCAGTTTATTGATATTTTGCAAGCAGAAAAACAAGACTTAAAATGAGCCACACAACCAGTAAGTGGGAGCTAACGAGCAGCAGGGCAATGGGATAAAAGTGTCGTGACGCTGGTTTGTTCTCTGTCACGGCGCCAGCCTCAGGGTCCTCCCACTGCCCAATGTCTCCCTGGGTCAGTCGACTGCAGGAGTGCCCGTCAGAATGAAAACAGAACGAACAGAGACAGAGTGTGAAAACACTATAGTGTTAGTCCAGTATAGATGCTGTCTAAGTAGGCTTTCTAGGAAAGGTCGATTGATAAAGAGACCTGACAGGGTTAGTAGCACAAGGCCCACTTAGACCCAGAGGTATTAGTACAGCCTGAATGCAGAACAGCAGCCACAGACAAGTAGACAGTGACAGGTGGAGGAAAAATGTGAGAACCATACCATGGAAAAAACTGCAGTAAGCCATGAAGAAATGACCTGATTGAAGTATGAACAAGGTCCTAAGTAAACAATCTTTTTTTACAGCGGCAGTTTGGAAGGTTGCCGTACATGAGACTTGTTTTTTCACATAGCTGATTTCCTTTTTGTGAAATCATTCATATTGGGCTTAGGACAGATTACCATCACTGTCAACAGCATTGAAAATATGTTTTAGCACATAGTGGAACGACTTAGACGAGTGAGGATCTTTGTTTTCATTTTTTTTTACTGTCCGAACCTTCTGCCCCACCTCATATGTTTTCACTTGTGTCTGGTATTCCAGTGTGTCAGATAATCCTGCTGACCTTCTCTGTCTTTGAGCTTTTGTCTCCAGTAACCTCCCATCTCCTTTTCTCTTCTTTGAAAGATTTATTGTACCCTTGTCAACTCTCATTGGTATATCCTGCCGCCTATCTGCAACACTTTTTGCTATTGTCCATAAATTCATTAAAATGCCCTTTGTTTATTGAATTCTTTTGCTTCTGGCATCTGATGGCAAATATTTATGGGACCACTTTCAATTAAAAAAAACAATTGCACAGGTGGGGAGAGGGACATGAAACCTAACTTCAACTAGTCGTGGTCTGACTGAGTGACTGCACTCTTAAACAAATTTCTGAAGGTTTGCAAATATTTGCTGTCTAATTAATAAATGCAGACAGATTGCAAACAAGTCGCAATCAATCGGAGTCAGTATGCGCTTCTAACTGCAACATGTCAATGTGCTTAGTTGCATTATGGGCTTGACTCAAGTGGCTGTCGGTTGGTTGGACTGCTTAAAGCAAAGTTATCATTATAGAGTTAAATTGCAGGAACTATGTCACTATTTGTGGAGGAATTTCTGAATGACTGTTTTTATCGTTAGTTTCTTGCTGGACTGTGAATGTAGTTCTAGCAGCAGATTTATCACCGTTAATCTCCGTATTACCTCTAAGGGAAGGGAATGGGGTCAAGGAATTGTCAACATGACATCATCAACTGAAAAGTTATAAAACACTGACGGCAGACTGATTCCTCGTCTTGAAAGCAACCATGTCAAAGACTTTCAGAATTCATAGTACCCTGTTGCAACACTATTGGCTGTGTTGTGGTCTGCAACCACTGTTTAACCTGGAGCATTAAAGCATGCATCTTTTATTTATCTATTGTGCCATCTTATTTCATGCACTGTCAACGGGTGAAAATTCATCTAACTGGAAGAATTCACTGTTCTCAATGAAAATGAGTGAGACAACAGACGCTGTCAAAGAGGATAATTTCAGTTTGATAGTATCAACAAAGGAAATCTGTGAAATGTTGATGAAATACATGACAGTGTCTTATCAGAGATAAAACTGAACGTTTTATCCTTTTAGATATCCATCATGGTCCTTTCACTATAAAATTCACTATCCTAGCTATTGTTTTTCTTCCTACAGTAAAGCAGCCGTATGGCATGTATGCAAATCTTTCAAATATCACAAGAACAGCCCTAGCCTACCAAAGACAGAGACACTTTATCTTTAAATGTTCTCCTTACAGCTTCTACATGCCTGTTGTCACATGCTTAGCAGCTCTTGGCACCTGGGATCTGATTGACAATCATTGGTACTATTTTGGTTCATGGCTCTACATAGTTTCTGTTCATTTGGAGTTTTAGGAAGAGCCTTTTTGTATTGACTGTACACTGTAAGCCATCACATCAGTTAGAATTTGATGATATTCTCTTATTACTAAAGCTTCTAAGAGCTTAGCAACTCAGTGAAACAGGTCATAGAATCGCTAGAAAGCGACATTTCAGATGTGCATTTCACCAGTGTCCTTGCCAAAGTTATGCAGTTAAACCTCATCAGATTTAGGCACATGTGAATGTTTCCCAGCTGGCAAACACACAAACACTAAAGGACAGGACTAATAGGAACATGCATGGCTGCCTCTGAATGTGTGAGGAATGGTGATGATGGTGGAGGGAAGGGAATGTTGATGGTGTAAATGGTGACAGGCTAGGAGGAAAAGTTGCAGATAAAATACCTTTGATGTGTGTGATGGGTGGTGTGGATGCAGGTTATTACCTGTTATACATGCTTGTAATGACAAGAATACTTCAGGCTTATTCCATTCTACTGCTAAATGTTTAGAAAAATTAATAGTGTGGTAACCAGAACATTTTTAAAAAAGTATATTTTTCTTCCTTGCCTGTAGTAGTATATAGTATGGTTATTATAATTTGAGATGCAGGAAAAACAGCCTCCCATGTATACTCTGAATACATAAACCAACAGGTCCTAAAAGTAACTTCACTTGAAGTGAGGAGATGATGGCAGAAATCTCTGATCACCATGATGCTTTTCTTTGAGCAAAAAATATGCTTTTAGGACTAACTTTTAAAGTGAAGTCTGTTTAGGACTGGCTGCTGGGTTGCACCCATTGGATTGCGATACCTCCTTTAATACTGTCTTACCTGCGCATGCAGTCCAGAGCGCGCACAAAGAAGTCCTTGCTGAGCTGGTGTTCATCACGTAGGAGGGCGCACTGCTCTAGAGTGACAGACATGGATGTTCGGTCTTTGGCACTTTTACAGCTGGTAAACCTGATGCCATTTAACCTTCGGCAGATCTGGAGGAGAGTGGGGGAAAAAAAAACAACAACAGCGCAGTTGGTTTTGCACACATCATGAAGGCAAGCTGTTGTGAAGTGACTCATCTTGTTTTACATATCCTGACGTAGACACGTGCACACATCTTCCATGTGATTATTGCAGAAGGCTCACTTGCACGCATAAAAGCCCGAGAAGGAGCATTAGGTCTCTCTCGCGCTCTCGCTCACTTCCACCTGCCCTGGCATTACACCTCATTTGCCTTTGTAGTTTCAAGTTTCAAGTTACTCATTATTAGTTGTGTTTTACTTTTACCTCTGCCAAGGAAGCTTCAGGCAATGTTCGCATTCTTTTGAAAATGAATTTTCATAACATTTTGTCGGGGTGTAGATTGAGGTTACGTTAACGATCCATTAAAATTTTGTTTACATCCATAAAGTCTTCAAGTTCAACTTCGTCTTTTAAAAACCAAAATCGGAAAAAAAAGTCTTATAACTTCATTAACTACGATTCTTACAAGTGTAGTGTGTACTGCCAACAAATCGAAAGAACCATATACAGATTTAAAGTATCATGTCACATTTGACCTCTGACCTCTCCCTTGAAGTCAACAGATTTATCTGAAGGATTTAATCCGAAGTGAAAATAATGTTATATAGAGCTGTTTAAAACAATGTTTCTTACTTCGCAAAGATTTTACGAAGGAACAAAAATATATACCATATGTACAATAGCCACACGTGTGAAAATAATAACAAATAACTGCACTCAAAATGGATTTCAACAGGGCAAATAACAAAAGCCTGCTACAAACTTAAAGCATGCTTAAGAAGAACAAAGAAAACTAAATGAATATATACAAAATACAATACAGTTTCCTTCAAAGTAAATACCATCCAGACGGTAAAAACTGTAAAAACACATCACGCCTCACCGTTCCAGCAGTCCACAGTATCTCCACATTCTTTTTCTTCTTCGCGACTACATTCTGGCCCAGAGTTTCAAGTAATTCCTTTATGTCGGTCTGTGTCTGAAAACATGGTAGACCTGTTTGCACAAAACAAAGCAAAAACAGAGGTTAATGAGGACAAGCTTTAGCCTCTTTCACAGAAACGTTTTACATGTTAAAATTTACTGTTGCTTTATAAACGGTGTGAACCATTTAATACAGATTACACACACACACACATACACACACACACACACACACACACACACACACACACACACACACACACACACACACACACACACACACACACACACACACACACACACACACACACAAATGTTAATACTGTTTTCTGCACAGATCAAAGATGAAGACTTTTCTTTAGTAAAAATAACTTTAAAGATGTGCACTTACATTCTAGTGGCACCTTTTCACTTAATGATTTGTAATAGGCTTCTAATGTCTCAAAGTTCTTCTGGTTTATTCTTTCTTGTAGAGAGATATCTCCAAACCTGAGAGCATAACAGAGGACGTAAGATCAGTTAGGGCAAAAATATTTATCCTGATAGGCAGTTTGTATTTTTTGGTGTATTGGTATTGTATTGTGCCAATCATTGTGGTGTATCTTTTTGTCTCACAGCCCGTGGTACGCCAGTGATGCTAGTATCAGTCATTATGCAAATGTGCTGTTTATATGATTGGGGAAACCTGCAGTCAGCTGAGAATGAAGGAGTCACTTGAATGAGTGACGAAAAGTTTCTCCCACTGAGAACGCCACGTCCCGATGAACAGAGTTTTTCTTCTGTAGTGTTTCAGGCCTCTCGGTGAAGTTGAGCTGGCCAGAGGTTTTAAGGTGTGTACTGGATGACTGTTGATTTTGGCCATTCCTAGAGTTTTTTTGTATTTCTCTGATAAGTTTATATTTGCTTTTCTGCCTCCCACACTTGCACTAAAATCTCTTTGGACCTCATATGGAGAGCTTCATTGAAAGGTTATGTTAGGTTCAACTTCAGAAGTCTTGCCTGCTCAGTTTGCAATGTAATAACAAGGGAGCAGCACTCATATGGCCATGGAGTTGCTAATCAGCCAGCTGCCCATATGCTTTCACCCTAAAACCTATTAAATTACAGTTGAAAGTGGGCACTTTCAACCACGCATTAATTGTTTGATTTAAAATCCACTGTGGTGGTGTACAGAGGCAAAATTATCAAAGTTTTCCCAAAAAAGAATATGCATCTAACTCCATATATGAACATGTCATGTCCAAAGACCCACTGGATTAGCAGCAAGAAAAAACAAGCATAAAAAGGACTTATAATGTATGCCAAAATGGATTTAGCAAATACTCTATCAAACAGACAAATCATTCATGTTATAAGGTCAATGCGTACAAGAAGTCAAAGATCACATAGGAACCAGAAAAAGGAAAAGGTCCATCAGTGTCTCTGGCGAGAGACTGGAATTCAAAGAGTGTGTAAAGCCAACATTAATGAAGATGAACCATTTCACTGTAGTCATGTGTGTGACCTTTTTTTTTTCTTCCAGGCATGCGTTTAAAAAAACAAGAACTATATAATACAACTTGGAGATACTGTAAGCAGTTGGATCACAGGGTGAAAGGTCATTCCAGGAAAGGGAGGTAAAAGCATTAATAATTTTGTTAGTGTTTATGTAACAGCAGCTATATTTACTTTTTCTTGAAAGCCAGGATCATTATTTATCATGTAACAGAACTAAAAACAATAAAGGCACTTAGGACAATGTGAATATGCCATTAGTGGGTTGAATTCTTATATATGTTATAGATATAAAAGTATTTCCTTTAGAAATAAAGGTGACAATAGGATCTGTGTATAGATCAGCACATAAACAGTGCTCATCTTCATGTGCACTGGAGTGGAGCAAAGAATATCTAGGTTACCTTTCTGCTATAGTTTGTTGTTCATTAATCCCCACGTTAAAGAGCACAGGGAATATTCGCAGAAGCTTCCCCTCCTTGATTTCCTCTGGTAAGGTATGGAAAACCAGTTTAGGTAATGGCACTTCTACAGTGAAGTGGTCTCTAAATGCAAAGAGAAAGTGAGGGAGAGAGAGAAAAAGAGATTAAGATGGTGAAAGATCCATCAAAGTAATTTGATACATTTTACCGCATGACAGATGTGATATGTTTGGGAACTTCTACAATGTGATACCTAAGACAGGCCTGAGCAAGATGTGAAGAGAGAAACTGATGGTGTGTATACAAACCAGAGAGCCAGTTTGTGCGTATTCCTCAAAGACTGACACGGAAGTGGGAGGTGCCATAGGAGTGTAATATCACACCAGACACAATGCTCAAGGTAAGCAATAACATAAAACAGCTCAACCTTTCAACAGCTGTCCAACACGTGAGCAAAGCCTTTCTTCAAAGATGGGAAACAATATTCGTGATTTGAACTTTTAAATCAATGTACAAAACTGCTGTTGGACTGAAGCCAGAGAATACCTGTATCAACAGCTTATCTGTAAATGGAGTAAAGTTCACAGAGTAGCTATAGTAGCTGTTTCCTCGTTAGCAGTTGTATTGTGAAGCTATGCTACTTGCAATACTGTTAAATGATTCTTTTCCCCTATGGGAGGTAACTTAGAATGGGCTAATTTTTTTCTTTCAAGCTTTTTTTTGACCCAAACTGAACTACATTAAATAAATGTTAAAGTGTTTTTTCTCTTTTTATCTTACAAGACGGAGTGAAATCATATAATCACATATAACAATTGTTGTTATTGTTGCCACAGGAAGTCATACTCAGTATTCACTCTCATTTCCGCCACTTGCACAGCTAACTACTACTTGACACAGTTCCACACTTGTTTTATCTTTGCATATGAGGATAATAAAAATATTGCGCACATACACAGGTATTTATTGAAACATGGAATAAAATGACATTTAATCTCAGTGACTCAGCAATTATTGAACGCTCGCTACTTCTGACTGCATCAAAATCCAGATATGAAGAGGAACATTTCCACCTGCGTTCCTGAATGAGCCACAGTGAATAGATACTTGTCTAAGAGGAAACGTCTGCAAGTCAGCCTACTTGTAATTATGCTGTGTCACCCTAAGACTTTTAACGTAATCAGTTTCAGCTGCTTTTGTTGCTGAAATTAACAACAGGTGCACTAGAGGGGAAATGATGGTTTTACAGCTGGAGGCCACTGACATTTTTTTCCCTCCTCGTTTTTCTGACTGTTTTTCACTAATAGACACAATTATATTAGGAGAGGTGTACAGGGAGGAACGGGAGCAGCACTGCCAGAACCCTACAAATGATAGGCCACTGGTATGAATATCTGACCAAAACATGAGAAACAGACTTCATGAGGTTGGCCTGAGGGTCCAGCATCCTCTAGTGGATCCTATGCTCTCTGCCCAGCACCCTGGAGCATGATTGGCATTTGCCATAGAATAGAATATCAAAGTTGGCAGGCCCACCACCGGTGTCCTGTGCTTTTCACAGATGAGAGCAGACATGAGCACATGTGACACACATGAAAAGGTCCGGAGAAGCCGTGGAGAATGTTATGCTACATGTAACATTGTTCAGTACGACTGGTTGATGGCGTTTCAGTGATGGTCTGGAGAGGCATATCCATGGAGGGATGCAGAGACTTCTAAGGAGGGTAGGCAATGGCACCCTGACTGCTATTAGGCATTAGGATGAAACTGCTATAGCAGTGGGTCCTGGGTTCCTCCTGGTGCACAGCAATAGCCTTGAGTATGTACCCAAGAGAATGCAGGCGATTCCTGGGGCTGAGATCCAGAGCCAACCAGACAAAGTGGTGGTTGACAAGGAGCAGAAGACCCCAGTTATGATAGATGTTACAGTCCCAGCAGACAGCAACATCAGGAGAAACGAACACAAGAAAATCAGACTTAAGTTTTTCTTTTTTCACAATATTAAACACAAAGGAAAGCACATGTGAAGGCCTACACTAAAGTGAAAAGATCAGGGAAAAACCTGATCCAATATTTATTATGCTGTGGATCAGTGTTGGAGCTGGTGTGAGGGGGTTCTGGATGTTTTGGATAACTGCGCCAATTGTATCCTTAGTGAAACAGAATGCACGACAAGACAACACTGTTTTTTAATGGCTGACCTCTACCCTGGATTTACCCTGGATCCAGATGAGACAATAGGTCTGTCCCAAAATCTAGGCCGCATCTTTCGGAGGACCCGGCCTTCGCGGTCTATGTGGGCCGGGTCCTCCGAAGGCCGAGAAGGCCGGAAGTACGAGGCTTGAGAAATGGGATGGTCTAGCCTTCTGATTTGCGTCACCAGCTGTCTCGGTGGAGTTGAATAAACTCAGCTGTCTGCGCCCTTGCTATCTAAAATATAACAGGACACTGGAGTAAATTCGCTGCCATCTCACACTTCTGTTTAATCAGTTTTCTGTTTGATGTTTATTCAGCTGAGTGAAAACAAACCGATTTACTCAGGATATCATATATTTGCAAAAGTGCTCCGTTGCCCCCGGAGACATCGGCCACCCACCAGCTCAATCGCGGGGGTTTTGAAAAATACATACCGGGAGTCCGCTGTTTTTGCCGGCTCTAGTGAGCCTTAACGACTTGCTCAGCGATCAAGCTAGTGGGCAACAGATGCCTCCAAAAACATCGGAGCACCCCCGCAAATACGCAATGTCTTGATAAACCGAGCAGATATTTGAAGTTTACACAGCTACATTCTCACCTGAAAATATGTTAAAAGTTTATTTTGTGACCCAGAAAGAGTAATAAGAGTAATATTAAAACAGAGTAGCTGCCGCCATTGTTGGAAACTGAAATTGGCTGGGCTGCGCTATGAATTCTTGGGTATGGTGGGCAACGAAGGATATACCCGACCTGTCCTTCAAATTCGGCGAAATGAAGGTCGCATTTGTCGGCCGCATTTGAAGGAGCCGAGGAATTGGGACAGCTGTGACGCAACTGACCTACAAATGCTGCCCACGAAGGATGCTGCCGAGGTTTTGGGACAGACATTATGTCCCAAAACCTCGTGTCCTTTGATGCAGTCTCTCTCGTCACTTGCTACTACAGAGGCTGTCAGAAAATGGCTACAAGAGGACAGCTCCTTGGAAGACAGAACCAGCTTCACCCCTGATCAGATTTGCACTCTGTTAGACCTCTGCCTTACCACCACATATTTTAATACAACAAGGGTTTTTACAGAAAAAAACATGGATGTGCCATGGGCTCCCCGGTGTCAACTATTGTAGCCAATGCTGTAGAAAAAACAGAGTTCACCAGGGAAGACACAGAGGATAACCATTTCCCATTCCTGGACTGTGCCGTGTGCATTGAAGGGAATGGAAACTTCAACATTGAAGTTTACCGGAAGCCCACACACACGGACCAGTACCTCCTCTTTGACTCCCACCACCCTCTGG
>VURO01012908.1:1348-14248 GCA_015108175.1 Pelvicachromis taeniatus
ACACACACACACACACACACACACACACACACACACACACACACACACACACACACACACACACGGAATTCTTTATATGTGGTAAATAAAAATTTATGCTGACAGGACTCCAAATATCCCTCCACCAATTAACCACCATGCAAGTCAGATTTAGTTGCACGCGGCTCGTACCTGACGGCAAGGTATCCATGGATATCACACACATGTTCATCATGATTACCTGTATTAGCCATACTGCAAGAGAAGAACGAGGGCAGGGCAGATGAGAAAGGGGGTGGGAAGACTCCCGTGAAAGTGTCAAGGATGCAGTGATCCGCAGAGAGCGGAGCTCACATCGGAAAGTAAGAGGATGTGTGCAGTGACGGAAAAGTCCACGCAAAGAGATAAAATGCTGAGCTCGTGATTTCAGAAGAAAGAGTGAAAAAACTGACGAGATTCGAAGCTGAACAGTCCCATTCCAAAAAGCGAGTAGGTGTGTGGGAGAAGATGAGTAGGTGCGTGAATTACCAACATTAAAGTGCAACAAGCCATGGGTAAGAGGAGCTGGAGTGAGCGGATTCAACACGAGGAGAAAATACGAGGAAAATCCGTTTCCGTGACAAGGAATAATGGACAGAGAAAAGGAAAGAAAATTATTAATGATTTTGGCTTTGATGTAAATCAGAAAAAACACCCCAGGAGGATAACAAAGATTTGGACTCACTCTTCAAATACGTCCTCTGTGTCCATCCTTCTGTAATACTTAGCCAGTTTGACAGAGAAGATGATGCTGGGGATCAGCAGGATGCAGCAGCTTCCGAGACCAAACCAGAATGTGTTCTGAAAAATAAAAGTACCAATAATCACTCACATTTTGTTAGGTTGCATTCATTGCTGTTGCTTTTAACTAAACACTGAACTCTCCGGTTAAATTTTTAGCAATAAAACACTATCAAAGAGATTTCAAATTCTTTAAGTTAATGTGGGTATAATAAGCACTCATCATATTTGGAACAATGGCTGTGCCTGTTTCTCTGTACCTGACAATGGTCGCAGAGACTGAAACGTTGTAATTGAATTAAAGTAATGATAAGCGGGACCGTATGTGGAGGTTATAATATCTTTCTCCATAACAATAAAACACCAAAACCACTATTTTATTTTTGTAGCTGGCGAGGGTGAACTTTGTGACATATGTATACAGTTTTGCATAATTAAAATAAATAAATAAATCACGGGATCATTTATGGTCCACCTGCTTCATATTATTCTAACATTATTGTAACACAACACATTCCCGTGAAAAACTAAGTACACACTGTGAGTCCTTGTAGAACCACCTTTAGCATCATTAACTTGACACTTCATTAACTTCCGTAACAGAGTGCTCTGTATGAGAAGACAGCATTTGAGTCCAGCTTTATCTGTCAGGCAGATGGCCTCACATTTCACTCTACTTTACTTTGGTATACAGAAGAGTTCAACTCAGCAAGTGGAAGATGCCCAGTTCCTGTGGCTACAAATCAAACCCAATTCATCATTCATCCCCCACCGTGCTTCACGGTTATGAGGCGTTTGTGCTGTTGTGTTTGATTTCATCAAATGGTGCTGTGCAATAAAGATGTTCCATAAGTCTTGTGGTTTGTTCAGATGTGACTTTGGAAATCTCATTGTGCTGCCATGTTTGTTTTAGAGGTAAGATGTTTTCTCCTGCAACCCTTCGAAAAGACGTCACACTTAGTCTTTTTCTAATTGTATTGTCACAAACTTTAACATTCAATGTGCTAACTGAGGACTGTAGAGTCAGAGATGTAGCTCTTGGATTACTTTCAGTCCTTCATTGCAGTTTACTGGGATATCCAATCCTGAGAGATTGCGGCACTGTGTTAACACACATCTGTATAACACCTGTAAATATCCAGACCAACAAACTACCAAAACGTCTGCCTTTGTAACAATCTTCAGACTTGCTGATGATCACTTAATCAAGCGATTAACAGCGATTAGCAGCATCTGGCTGCAACTGACCTTAATTCCTATTGAAGAAGTAAGGGTGTACTTAATATTTATAGGGCTGTAGAGAGTCCCATAAAATCTTGTTTACTCAGAAATGTACTGAGGTAAAAGTTTAAAGTAGATTAAAGCATAATTGTAAATACTTGAGTACAAATACAACAAAGTATATTTGTTGTATTTATACTACAACAAATATACTTGTTGTAGTACTACTATTGTCACACAATTTTGCAGCTGCATTTCACACAATGAAACACAAAAAAATGTGTATGCCGCACTCACCCACACACACACAAAGCACATCTTTGTGTGTGTGTGTGTGTGTGTGTGTGTGTGTGTGTGTGTGTGTGTGTGTGTGTGTGTGTGTGTACTGCCTGCAGCACATTACTGCATCAATTAAAATCCTATTTATATTGCTCACAGTCTTTGTCCTGTTTGTGCTAATTAAACTCTCAGGAACTCACATGCGTGATATACAGCAAGTATAAAAACTTAAACCTTTACAACGCCTCAGGAGCAGGAGTGAAAACAGTGAACAATCCATGCATCTGTGTAAATCCCCGGCCCAGACACAAAACAGGCTTTATATGAGCTCAGTGTTTGTGAACAACTTCAGAACACACCGTTCTCCTCCTAAAACTCTGAGCTCCCCAAACAGTTCACATAAAACCACCATTATATTTTTAAGTTTACATACAGATACATGAAGTTGAATGTACTGTACAAACACATACAGGTAACCATAGTGATGTCTTACCACTGAGTCGATTATGAAGCTGCATCCTACTATTTCCATGCTGTCCACAATGTTGCTGATGGGTTTACACTGGGCCACTTCTGCAGTTAGCTGCAGGATAAATACACACATGCTGGCTGATCTCTCTTCAGCATTCACATTTCTGCCTTAACTTAACTAAGTTAAATCAGAAGTTCTTAAATCTTACTAAAACTTAAACACTACAACTAAATTAAATACTGACTCAGGTAATCAGAAGAGGCAGAGGATGGATTTACTAGACTGTAAAATTTGTACAAAGACAGAAGGAAACAATAGAGAAAAATGGCAAAGTACTCACAGAGTTTTTAACCCAGTCTGTGTACTGTTTGAAGTATCCCACCAAGCCCTGCACATACGCCTTCGTTTCCTACAACCAACAAAAATAAAAACACTTAGGAGTACTCACTATGATCACGATTGAGACTTCAAGCTCAGGAGTTTATCTCCCTGTTGGATCAAGATTAGCTCTTTATAATTTTCTTTAATATGTAATGTTAGAGCCCTTTCAATTATAAAGACCCTACAATAATAGAGGGAAAAATCACCACAATCAGACAACCCCTCTATGAGCAAGCACTTGGCAACAGTGGGAAGCAAAAACTCCGTTTTAACAGGAAGAAATCTCCAGCAGAATCAGAGAGGGGGGGTGAGGGGAAAGAACAGAGAGAAAAAGGAGACCATGAGGACACAAAGACAAAACAGATATGGGATAATTTAATGATGTAGTGCTGGTGTAAAAACCCCTGAGACAAGACAGGAGTGGAGCACAAATTCCCGGTGCATCATGGGAAGGTTGCAGTCTGTTGCAGCATGATTAAACAGCTTTTTGCTGTGTGTTCAACATTTATCTTTTGACACTCCACGTCACCATATTATAATGAAGCCCTGATTAGTGTACCTGCTTCACCACGTAGGAGGCATTATGAGTGATGAGGTACTCTGCTGCATCAATGGCACTCAGGACATTTGTGACTTTGACCTCAGAGAGAGAGAGAAAAAAAAAAAAAATTTGTTGACTAAATGTGGATAGGTGGTTAAGGAAATAACTATTTACACTGCTATCTGTGGTCTATTCCAACAGTTTTAGTGCTTACTGGCAGGTCGTTGGATGCCTTCTGAAGCTGTTTGACACTCTGGTGCAGCGTACTCTGTGTGAGAAGACAAAAGCACAAACAGTCACACACTGAAACAGACACACGTACAACTTCCTCCTTATTTACAGATACACATCCATCACATCACGCCGCTGCTGTCACAACATGAAGGACGTTGCTAAGACAACACACACAAAAAGAAGAAAAGAAATCACTGTCACAGTGCTGCACATGGACAGCAGCTTACCCGCGCTCTGACATATTTCTGTCACCATTTTATGAAAGAAAAGAACAAAAAGAACAAACAATGAGGTACAGAGCGTAAAACAGACCACGGAGATGTGTTATGTTCCTGAAGAACCTCTCTGTTCATCAAGATTACATAATTACTAGTATTTCCCTTTGAAAATAATGCCATCAGAAAAAAGGTTTAGTTATACCATTACACGTTTGCCTCATTTAGTATGTGCAGGTGTGCAAATCCTCTCTAGGCTGCTTCCCCGCAGCTTATCTTTACTAGGCCCACTCATAGGTTCTTCTGCTACGTGGGATGAGACGCTGCTGAAATACGTGTTGTTGTTTTTTTTACATGACACAAGTCACAGCTTCATACTAACTCAAATACTGTTATCGTCACCTCTTCTCCCCTGTGTGTATCTGTATTATTAACAGACACAGCATTCGCCTCAATATATTTCCAAAAGTTAATAATCTGTTTCTAATCGCCAAGTGTGCCCCCACCCTGCAAAACAGCAGGACTGTCTGTTTTTGTACATTACCTGCAGTTCTAAGGCAAAAATGCTAAGCCACTGCACTGACTTTGTTTCATGTGTTCTAGCACAGGGACACATTAATGGGGTCAAAATATGACTTTCATTTTCTTTTGACCCAAAAACGGGTCTGCTGAATATATAAAATATTACCTCTACCTATCTGCGTATCCAAGCTATGGGAAATAAGTGTTGAACTGGTAATAGTGTTGTTTGTATTTGTGCTGTGGTTAGTCAATTACCATTGCTTGCTCTAGCGGCACCACCTGTTCTCTGTGAATGGCTCTAATACTGCTGGCATGGCCTCTCAGTGCATTCTCCAGAGCACCACGTGGCTGTAAACAAACACAGTTTTAAGGATACAATATTTTATTACAGATGCATATTGTGCAGGTTCCCATAATAATTTAGAACAGATTTTAGTCTTTAACATAACTGAGAACTAATTTTTAGTTATTGATTTATTATATATTATTAAATTGTTTCACTACAAGTGCATATGCAAACATATCCCTGTGTAACAAGCTCCAGAACCCGATCACATGGCATAAATGTGTGCAATAAGAATGACGACTAAGTTCCTTAAACAAGGCTTTACTCAGTGCTGTCTGAATACATTTTTATAACTGCTGGTCTAACAAGTATATATGATATTGCTGCTGTCTTCAACCAGTAATTAAGTCAAGTACTGCCAGAGATGTGCCATCCTTTATGAAAGTCCATCCATCCATCAAAATCCACTTTTAATCAGATCATCCAGACAGATGTGAAGATTCACTTTATGTCTGTGGTGAGAACCTGACTAATTCAGCAACTAAAGTGATCATAATTTTAAACAACTGTGACGGTGTGGCTAATAGTTTTTCACCACGTGGGCCTGTGTCTGTGTGTGTGCTTCTGCATCCATAAGAGATCACTAGCTGGACCTCTGATTGCCATTTTTACAGCCACTGCTCTACAAAAGACTGTAAACGTGCATGCATACAATATTAATGTAGAGACTCACCAGCTGGTCAGCCTGACCCTCCAGGTCGCTACAGAAGGACAGCAGATCTATTAGAGTGACTCCTTTATTTACCTAAAAACCAGGAATTCACACATGAATGGTGGTTAGTATAAAACATTTTAGTTAAGGTTAGTTTGGGGTGGGGGTATTCTTATTAGGGATAGTTTTTAAAGTTGCATAATCACTGCTTAAAATTAAATGCCTTTTATTCATGCATATTAACAAAACTGGGAGATGTTACAATTGTATTTAAAATATTTTACATTAAACAAGAAAAATACAATTATCAGAACAATGGAAATGAGCTTTAAATGAGAAATTTAGTGTATGCGTGAACAGTCAAGATCCTGATCTTAATATAAAAGGATAACAAGAGGAGTGAAGGGCTTTTTGTGCACAGATATAAAGGCAGTAATACAGCGTGCATCAGTGCCATGCAACAGAAACACAACTACACATGCGCACAGGTCACCTCAGTCAGATAAGCCTGATAATCGATCTGTCCAATTCCAGAGTTGGCAAAGTTGATGAGGTTGTCTCTGCCAGCCTGCTCCAGCAGCATGATGCCCTGCAGGTCCACCTGCACGCTATCAAACACTTTGGCCAGGTCCCTGTTGTACTGTTGTGAAACACACATGTAGAGTCAAACTACACAGCATGTCAATCACATTCTGCCATCAGTGCATCTGTAATGGTGACAAACAGCAAAGCAGCTCTTACCACTGTTCTGTTGAGGAAGGAGTTAACGTTGAACATGGTCTCCAACTGCAGAGCGTGATACAGGCCGTTGTTGTCATAGCACTCCCTGTGAGACAAAACCATGAGAATCACACACGCATGCAAACAGAACTATAATGTGTTCTGCTTAATTAGAGGCAATGAGTTTCTTACAAAAACAATGACAAAAATGGTTTTAGTACTTTTTAGTGATAATTTATCTGTTACCTGTACATGTCGCCTAAAGTTAAATCAATATTTGGATTCTGGAACAGCATCCCAGGAAGGAAGTTCCTCTTTGCAGGATGGACCAGGAATGGTGTATCAATGATCTAGAGACATACACACATATATATTGATCAGTTCATGGAAGCAGTGTTGTCCATTTTATGGCTCAGATAAAAGATAAAAATAATAAAATTCGGGACAAAAGAGAGTTTGTAGTCAGTACCTTAAACAGCTGTCTGTTAGCCAGAGGTTCACATATCAGCTTCTCCATGTTGCCACTGACAACAAACAGGGTAGTAACGACGGCCATCAGCACCCAGGCAAAGATAAACGAGAAGCCAACACCACTGCAAGAGTAAAAGACAGACTATGAGAGACAAAAATAATATTTTTGCCGTTATTTCCCACCAGATATCACAAGAGATAGTCCCATAAAAGGTCCAATTTTGACAAAACCCAATAAATGTGAAGAAACTCTCTGGACCTAAAGACACACATGGCTGAACTTGAGACCTTGAACTTGAAACCTACGACATCAGCAGGTTTCCCCCGGTGTTCGACAGGCAGCCGCGGGTGGTCGGGGAAGCTTGCTTGTCGTAGCCACAGTTACCACACAGTAGGCCGAGGATGTTAAAGGCCAGCACCAAGACGACCATGCAGAGCACCGCCACGCAGGCGATCCACCTGAAGGTTAGACAGAGAGGCAATCTCTCTTTATCACAAACTGCTCAACAAGTTTGTTTCTTTTTATTTATTTTTAAAAACAGCGAGAGGGACCATGTGTTGTAACTACAGCTGAACCTTAACAGTCAACTCTTGTTTCTTCGTGTCTATCTATGATGTTTTAACATCCTCACACTTTCTTAATAGGTTTTTAAAGAAACACACACAAACCTGTAAAAATCCATCTGATCGATTTGGGGGTAATAGGACTCAATAGCCTTATGTCTTTCATTTAGGAAAATGGTGAAATTCACCAGAGAAGCTTCTACGGGGAACATCTTGGAGAAGCCAGTGATCTCTGCACCGATCTTATCCAGCATCCCTTTTACTCCTAGAAACAAAGAACTGCAGCAATAAATAACTCAAACAGAAATGAACTGTACAAACTGGAAGGCTGGGGGTTTTAAGGTGAAGTGAAAAAGAGTTGGTGTGTCTGACACAGAAGAGAAAAACTTACGAGGCAGAGCTGCAGTTTCATCATCCACAAGTATGCAGACGCAGGTGAAAAAAAGAACATGAAAGACTTTATACTCACTCTTATCTCATTTAAAAACAGAGCTCTCTCTCTCTCTCTCTCTCTCTCTCTCTCTCTCTCTCTCTCTCACACTCACACACACACACACCTGCAACAATGTTTTTTGTTTGCTCTTTAACCAGTCTTGGTGTGTCGTTAAAGGATGCGTAACCCTGTAGATGAACAGAATAAGCAAAAAGAAAGATGGCAGGTGAAAGTTTTAGGATGAACAGGATGATTTTGATGATGAGTGGGAGATGGGCACTAACCTTTTGTACAATGTTGCTGAGATCTGTTTTCAGGACAGTATTGACATTGGCCAAGGCATGATTAACATCTGGGAGCTGACAGACAGGAAAGAGAAGCAGAGTATACCTGGAGATACTTTTCACGGAAAAAATCTTTTAGTATTAGATGGCGCTTTGCTTCTTATCACCTTGGAGAAGTCAGCATTGATTCCCAGCTGGGACAGTGTGGCACGGATGGTGTTACAGGTATGCGACACGGCTCCGTTGGTGCAGGCGGGGTCAGATAGGGTGTTGAACAGAGAGGCACGCTCTCCTGACAAGCTGGCCTGAAGCTTTCCCACCCCGTCCTGCAGGACCTCCAAGGAGGAGCTGACATTCTCCAGGGCCTCTTTGGTCTCCCGCATGGCTACAAACAACACAGTAAATATGACACACAGTGAAGATTTTTATTTTGAGACAACAGCATGCTGAGCTTTGTGCTTTACAATGACCACAGAGGCACGACCCACAGAGGAAAACCACAACAAAAAACAGTTCTCAACTTAACACACAGGTTCAGAATCACCATCTGCTTCTAACACTTTCGCAGACACAGTCACGAACACTGCACCACTGAGTCCCGCTCGGCTCACTTTACCTTTGATGGCACTCTCAACTTTTGCTTTAGACAAAAGGAATTGTGAGAAAATCGTAGAGTGTGAAAAAGAAAGCAAAAAAAATGGTGAGGACTTTTCCTTAAAGACTCTCTTTAGTATTAAACCAACATGAGAAGTTGTGGCATTTAAAGGGCAGTCATTAGCTGTAACTGTAGCAACTACTTATTTTATTAGACATTTAAATTTGCTATAAAGCATAAAATTCAAAATTACATGTGTATTACAGTTTATCCTTAAAAAAGAACAACTGAGTTTTACTGAAGGACTTGCAGACTGGTTTGTGAGTCTCTGTCTGAGTTGTGTAACTTCAACTGGAGGTTTATGCAAAGACATTACCTCCTGCCATACGCAGGGCGGTGTCCAGCGAAGGAATCACTGATTTCTCCAGCTGAATGAGGATCCTACCCCCCAGCAAAGGGCCGATGTCTGTCAGGAAGCACAGAAAGGTCAAAAGAGTTCAGCACAGTTATGTAAAGTGAGCAATATCAGGCAAACAATGTGTGCAAACATGCAGGGTCGAGCTTACTGTCGAGGTCTGACAGGACTTTGTTCTTGGCTGTGGTGTACTGTGCTGTCAGGTAATCGACTTGCTGCAGCAGGAGACAGTATTAATAGATATTGGTTATATGCTTATGTTTAATTAAAAAAAGAAACAGGTTTGTGTGAGTGTGAGGTCATACTGCAGGCGTGTTGTTAGCAAACGTCTTCAGGTCTCTCATGTTGGTGTTAATGAGCCGCCGAGTGCTTTTGACCTGTGAGCTGATGTTGTGGTTTGCAGCGAGGGCAATGAGAACTCCCACACTAAAAAACACATTCAGGATCGATTAGGAGAAGCAGTGCAGTGACTTTAACAGTAGAGGGCAGCACAGCTACATAATGGGGACTCCTGCATTAAGAGTTTTAATTCTTGCTCACTGAAGATTCACCTCTGCCCTCCACAGTTAGTGATGTAAGAAAACCTGAAAATGTCACATGAGTGTACTGCTGTGTGTGTACAAGCTAAACATGCAAAGTGAAGCTAAGCTTTAGGATTCTGTGGTTACAATTCACTTTGATTCACTGTAAAAACACCTTATTAGTTTTATGGTGGTGATATTTTACATGTGAGCATGCACACTTGTGCTGTAAAAAGACTCATTCAGGTGGCGAGGCCTCTCATAGTCAGCCAAGTGATATCAGTAACACCTAAATGTCCTCCACAGTTTAAATCAAAATTGCGGTGCACTTGTCTCTTCCATACAGCAGGTGCTCTGCACGCACTCTGCATGTGAGCAAATAAAGTTAATGAAGTTCTTTTTTTTTTAACCCACATAAAGGCAAATAACTTTTACATAAGTGAAAAATTATACATGTAAATTTGTGGCTCCAACATTGACCTGCTGAGATCTGTCCATTATTACAAGGGTTGTTAACTTTTTTTGTCAGACTGCTTTCAGAAGCATTTTTGTTCACTATTAAAACTCGTAACTCATTTTAAATAATAGTCTGGTGTGACACCTGATACTCTTTTAGCTCATAGGTTGTAATCTATTGTAAAAAGAATAGATAATTGTGTAACTTGTTGGTTTGATATGCAGTGAAGAAAGCTATCTAAACCTACCTGGCCCTGTGTAAATTGACCCCTAAGCCTAGTAATTGGTGGTGGCACCTTGGGCAGCAAGAGTTGCAATCAAGTGTTTGTGATAAATGGCAATGGGTCTTTCACATCACAGTGGAGGAATTTTGGCCTACTCTTCTTTATTTAATTGTTTTGATTTGGTCACCTCTGAGGGTTTTAACCATGAATGGCCTCTTATATAATTTTTGAGCTTTTCAGAGGTGGTAGGGATGGGGATTGAGAACCAGTTCTGTACAAGAACCGGTTCCCAGTAGTCCAATACCTTGGAATTGTTAGTCTGTTTGCCTATCAATACTATTTATCAGTTTCAATTGCAGTTCAATCAGCTAATTTCAGTTTGTGTGCCAGAGATGGAAAATAGTGGTACGGTCTACAGCCGGGATATGGGCATTACATTTAGTTTTACTGCACAAAAGGACAAGAGTGCGACAAAGTGGAAACTGCATCCAGGTCAGAAACAACCGCATTATGCTGCCAACACAACTTTGGCTCCTTGCGAGTACCTTGCACAGACAGCATGCTAATGCTAAGCTAGCCAAGAACCTAGATTGACGCTGACTGAATGCTGACCTCAGCCCAGCAGCCAGACCCTGAACTTCAACAGATAACAAAAGCAGCAATGAGCAGTCAGGCTTGTAGACACTGTTTCCATCTGTTTGTGTTTTTACAGTAGAATCACTGTGACAATCACTTTGAAGTTTCTTTGTGCTGGTTTCCATCTTTGCTTTGTGTTCGTATCTAAATACCAAGAGAAAGATCATATGTATTTGCTCATTAGGAAAAGGATTTGTGTAGTGTAGGAACCGGAGGTTTATATTGTTAAATGTATATTGGGGTGGCTGTAGCTCAGGAGGTAGACCAGGTCAGCTACTAATCGGAAGGTTGGTGGTTTGACCCCCGTCTCCTTGGGTCCTCGACCTTCAGGGCATGAACTGATTGTCGGGCATCATCCATTTTCTGGTAGAGAGACGAATTCATGGTTCCATCAATTACAGCAAGTCGTCCTGAAGCAAAGCAGCCCCACACCATCACACTACTACCACCACCACATTTGACTGTTGACATGATGTTTACTTTATGAAATGCTGCTTTAGTTTTATGCAGATGTAACCAAAAGTACTTTTTAGTGGCAAACCTTCCAGACAGGTCAGCTTTTGTCTCGTCAGTCCACAAAATATTTTCCCAAAAGTCTTGGGGATCATCAAGATTTTTTTGGTGAATTTGAGACGAGCCTGTGTGGTCTTTTGGCCAGCAGTGGTTTTACCCTTGATCTCTCCCATGGATGCAATTTTTGCCCTTTCTCTTTCTTATTGTGGTTTTCTAAGCTTTCCAGACTGGCATATGTCCATGACTTTGTTTTTCAGCTGTTTTTGAGATTCTTTATATTATGGTATGATGTGTTGCTTTTTCAAATTTTTTGGTCTACTTCACTTTGTCAGATAGATTCTGTTTATTTTTTATTTAACCTTTATTTATACAAGTAGTCCCACTGAGACTCAATGTCTGATTTACAAAAGAGACCTGTTTCTGACAAACGTATTAACCCTTTCACGCATAGTGGTCAGTACAGAGGATAGCTATTCAAAGTATTTTATTCATCTTTTCATGCCTAAAGATGAATAAAAATACTCAAGAAAAAAATCCTGATTGAAGTTATATATTCATGCATGAAAGGGTTAAATTTACAACAATAAAATGTAAAAAGAATTAAAAATTGTCTCATGTTTACACAGTCATATCAAAAACAGGTGCTTTAGACTTTAAAGTTTTCAAATGATTTCATGATTCAGCAAGTCTGGCAATAATCATACCTGGACTAATGAAATGAAACTCCAATGCCATTATTTCGAGTTCATTCCTGATTTAACAAGCGAGGCGATTATTTTTCACAAAGGACCAGGTAGGTTTGGATAGCTTTTTCTCTTAAAAAGTGAAAGAATCAGTAACCAGAATAAACACAATGTTCAGTTGTTAAATGTGCTTAATTTTAATCATCAAAATGTCTTTGATGATCTGAAATGTGACAAAAATATCAAGTCACTGCAGAATGTGAAGCCACACAGGTACTTCACGATACAGAAATGGAAAGTAGAGTAGAGCCAATGTTATTAAAATCGTCCTTATTCTGGAGAATAGCAGACTGATAATGACAACAACTCTGAAGAAGAAGAATGACCACTCACATGATGAAGATGGTCGTGGTAATCAGCGAGGCGGTATAGAAACCTCTGTGACAGTCTGCGTTTTTCCTCTGTCTCTGATGCATCTCCCCTCCACAGTTATCACAGCATCGACACATGCAGAAGCACATAGCTATGATGGGGATAAGGACAACAAACACGACGCCGAAGGTTGCACATATGAGAAATCCCGACTCGTACTGGATCCACTGCAGGAGGAGAGCATTCACCCGGTTATCGGCCCGCTCTCTGCACTTTACTTTTTACAGAGACATGCAGTGAAAGCTGTCTGTGAAATCTGTGTTGAGAGGAGTTTACCTGCAGCAACAAGACGACGTTTTCTGGCTGGAGCACCAAACCAGATGTGGAGTTG
>VURO01012909.1:1697-14862 GCA_015108175.1 Pelvicachromis taeniatus
AAGACAAAAAGAGAGAGAGAGAGAGAGAGAGAGAGAGAGAGAGAGAGAGAGAGAGAGAGAGAGAGAGAGAGAGAGAGATGAAACCATAGAAACATGCCACGTAGCCACAGGCTGCACCACATGACCAAAAGTATGTAGACACCTGAGCTGCTGCTGGGTGAAGTTCAGATCAGGACGTCAAAGTGTTTCCCAAAGTGAAAGGTTTGCAGCAGGAGGGTTAAACAGACACAACGGTCCTGCTGGACGTCCTTGCACTGCTCTTTGGCTCCATTACACATGCGTCTAATCTTTTAGCTTAAGTTCTGCAAATAAACCCCTAAAGCCTGACGACCACATGATAAAACTGTCCACACTCATGGCTAAGAAGGATCAAGCTTCCACAGTCTGTCCACACAAATGTGTCACTTTTGCTGCATCTCGCATCCACGTTTCTCCACCATCTCCATAGGTGGGCTATGGAAATGCTGCTGGATCCTGGCATCGTGCCCCAGAGGGGATGCACAAATATCTACATAGAATCCAGTTGAGGAGGTTGACCTGGCCAGGACCCGTTGACCAGTTTAGGACTGGTGACCTATTAAGAACCGACATAGATATGATCCCAAAAGCATGTGCAAGTACAACAAAGACTTTCTCATGCAGGTTTAAAAACACTTAATCAACAAAGAAACTCCGACCAGTCACAAACAAGTCTGAACTTCTAGGATCTGAAGAGCAGGAAGCTTTGATCTTTCACCAGCTCTGGTAGCTTCTCTTGCAGGAGAATTGAGGTGAGGAGCTCAAAGTAGAACCCAGAGCTCCGCCACCTGAAGATGAGACAGCCGAGGTGCTTCACCAGGATTGGTCCAACCAAGAGGAGACCCTGGAAAGACTCAGCTGACTTCTGACCTCCCTGAGGAGCTGGAGGAGGTGACTGTGAGTGTCTGGGTCTGCTTGGACCACTGCCCTGTGGCCACTTCTGGCTCCATTAAAACTACACAGTGGCCATCATTTATACACAGTCACAGGACAGATTTATGTGTAGACGTGTCTAATCTGATGGCCACACAAGTGTCCACATGGTGCTGAGCGCGTGTGCTGTGATTTTGGTGAACTGAGCCTTTATCGTAGAAAGTTCCAGGGTTGTTTGCGCTTTTGCAGTGAAGATGAGGAGAGTGAGGAAAGTGGGAGGTGAAGGGTGACAAGGAGGGCAGGCTGGGGTGAGGTGGACGATAAAAGAGGCAGAGGGGGAGGAGGGAGGACAGATGAAGCGCTTACAGAACGAAAGCGGTCGCGTTTAAACTCAACAGTTTCTCAGCACAGCGAGCAGCGCCTCCTCCTCCTCTTTTTCCACCTTCTTCATCCTCCGTGCATCCATCCTCCTCCTCCTCCGTTCTTCCTCTCCATGCCGGCGGAGGTCTCCGCGGGGCTGCCATGGCGAAGATCCGGGTGTCGTACGAGTACTCCGAGGCCGAGGACAAGAGCATCCGGCTGGGCTTGTTCCTGATCGCCTGCGGGATCCTCAGCCTCTTCATTCTGGGCTTCTGCTGGCTCAGCCCGACCCTGCAGAGCCTCCAGAGCAAGCCGGCCAACTGCACGGTGAGCCCGGCTGCCAGCTCCGAGCTGCCGCCGCTGCTGCCCGAGCTGCCGCCGTACAAGGAGATGTAGTAGATGTGGTAGTAGTACTAGTCAGGTCAGTGGTAGTATTAGTTAAAATACACCCTGAACCCGTTTTTTCTTGCCGTTTGTTGTCGGGGTTCATGCTGTTCTGGTTTTCAGAGGTGTGTTTATGTGGAAGTAGTTTTAATGAGGACTGCTGGTAACACACTCACTGTAGTACTGCTACTGCACTCAGTACACGCTGCAGTTAAATACTTTTAATATGACACAGTGCATTTCTAGGGCAGGCTTTGACTGTCTGTAGTACTTCACTGTAAAATATTATTTTAGCACGCAACCTATTAATAGTTCTCCTATAAAAAGAAAAAGAAACTTGCAGCCTACTGCAGGATACTGAGAGCTGTTAAGGTTTTCAGCATTTCACAGGAACTGCTGACACAACTAGGACCTTAACTGATTAATTACATGCATTAAAAGTACATCAATCACAAGTACTGAAAAATACTAAACATATGTCTGCTGTAGTGTTTCTATACGTACTAACACTCAGTGGCAGCAGGGTGGCTTTACCTGGAGCCTAAATTAGTGATGTGACTGTGTAAGTGTGTTATTATCAGCTGTGGTATTATTGGTTGATAAAGAGTGATTCGGTGTTAGTAAAATAATAAATTAAGTCATGACCAAAATAAATGCAGTTTTTAACAGAATACTGACATTATTTTCTTCATATGCACACTCGTCTGCTTTCAGATCAGTGTGGGAGTCTTTCCTGCACTTATTTCCAGTCTCCTTAGTTTCTCCTCACACACGGAGTGGAGTAGAAACATTCACCCAGCTCACCAATGCACGTATGTCACCATGAGTCCAATAAAAGCGAGAAACACCTCCAGGCTGCCAACTCTCTGTTAGCTCTGCTGCTGATGGTGGAGTAAACATTTCCATCGATACCCAACATCCAGATTTTTGAGTCAGGATCAGGACATGTCGGTGTGATTGGAAATTTTATGGAGTATTAATGTTGATTCAGACGAAGAAAAAGTATTTAAGGGAAAATAGTGTTGATTCCTGTGGATCTGGGTCCAGTATTTGTGTTTTTCTCTCTTTTATTAATGTGAACTTAATAAAGTCACAGATTTTTGAAATTTTATGCATTAATTGGACAAAGCTGCAGCTTTACGTATAGGTGAGATGATCCATTTGCCTCTTGTAATGCTGCTGTTTTTTGGACTGTCCAAATAGTTTACTAAAAAGTCACTGACATATTTATTCTAGTGTATTAGAAACGGTCCTATTTCTGTCCTGTCTGTACTTTTAACCATGTGTTGCACTGACACGCTGACGAGAAGCACCATGTCGAAGAATTCCTGGTGTTGAGATCAATATTGCAGGGTTTCTGTGAGTTCGACTCAGATTATCTGTGCTAATCTCCTACAGTCACTCGAGAAGTGTCCAGTAATAAATGAGGGCAAACTCTAATGCAGATCAGTTATCAGACATTGATGGACAGCGAGGGCGATCGCGCCGGTCTGACCCAAACTGTCAATGAACGTGGACCTCGCTGTTGTTTCTAAAGTAAAGTCACCCTGACAGCCAAGTCTAACATCTGTAGTCCAGATTTTATATTAGTCTGAGGTTTTGCTGGCTTTAACCTCACAGGCAACACATCACGGTTCTAGTTTAAGCCTCAAATGTGGACAGATGCTGGCTGGATACCCAGTGTTCAGACATTCATCATCCCCAGGGGATTATTTTTAACTTTCCGTATTTTCTCTTCCATTTCCTGGAAAACCGTCCTCAGAACTAAAACTACTTGGTATTTATAAGTGCTCCACATGGGACATCGAGAAAGAATGGCATTGTTATATTTATGTTTTAAAAGAAACTACGTATTCATGTATTAGAAAAGCTAAATATTGCCCTTCAACTGATAAGGTACTTTAAGGTACCTACATTTTCTAGTAAAGGAAACAGGTTGTAGATACAGTTCTATGAGATGGTTTATCTTCACAAAGTTCCTGTTCAGATGGTAATGCTTTATAAATTTAAGATCAGGTAGACATTGCTTTTTTCAGCCTTTTCTAGCCGTCACTGAGCTACAAGCTAAATTCAGCCTATTTAAGCTGTTATCCAAAGGCAGGATGAAGTGAGAATTTGAGACTTTGATATGCAATGAAAAGGTCAACCACAAAATTTTAGTTAAGCTTGTCATTATTTTATTTTATAGAAATAATTTTCAATAATGGCCGATGATTCTGGTGGATCCAACCAGTTACAAAGTTCTAAAGGATTCTTTAACCCTTCTATTGTGGGAATTTATGTTTTTGGCTGGACCTTGCAGTCATGATTGTTATTTTTCCTGCCAGATTGATGGACCATGGGCAAAGTTAAAGCCTTAAAGCTTTTATCCAGAGGAACAAGGCTGACATTTCCCTAAGCTCATCATCTCTCTGTTGCTGGTAACTATTCAGTTCAGTTCAATTCAATTTTATTTATATGCCAAATCACAAGCTGAAAAGCTTATAAGAGTAACAATCATTTAAGAATCTATTTTTGTATCTAGAGGAGAAACTTGGTTCTACATAAAGTTTCTTGAGATTGTTTATCTTCACCTAACCCATTTCTCAGGGAGTAAGACTTTCAGAGGCAGAGGAACTTTTAGAGTGGAACTACATGCTAATCAAAACAGATATTCAGTGATTTAAAAATCCGATGTTCTCAAATATCGTCCGGTATAGTTTTTTTCTTTATGACACACCAAACATAGACAGGTTTCTCTAACATTTATTACTGTAGATATTTATTCTCAACATGTGTCACCACCAGGGAAGTTTCTAAGTGCCCTCTGGTGGACAAACGATGAAACAGTGATATGTATAATGTGTTTGAAGGGTGTCTTTTATCTGTTTTTTTCCCTTTTTTAAATTTCGACTATTAGCCAGTAATATTGTCCTGCTTATAAATTGGTCAGGCTTAAGGTGGAACATGGAGCACTTGATACTGATTTTCAGTATTTTGACCTTCACAGGAAATCATTCAATAGAATGGCAAAGTTCCAATCCTGTTAAGCTTTTATCTTGAGGAAGACACCCAACAGGAATTTGACAAGATGAGCTTGAATGAGTCAACATTTTGTCAAGTTCGTCATAATTTTGTTGCTTTTTTGATGCTTCAACTGATTAATTTACCTGCAGCTGCATCTTGGTAACTTCTAAAGCTATTTTGCATTGTCTTGTTGCTGAATAGGAGGCTACCGCTGTGCAATCAGAGGGATGATTGCTGTGGGAAGAAGGCAGTATAATTACTTTGTGAGATATTTTTACTGAAAAGGAGACAAACCTCCATCTATTACCTTCAGTCTTAATAAACTCCACCGCCATTAGAACCATATTGAGAAAACACAAGCAGCCGATCAGTTTTTGTAGTTTCAGCTTTTTGTTCATGTAGCAAATCCGTCTATTATTTTGAGGAGAATCTTTTTTGCTCACAGACGGTGTCTCTGAATCTCCTTCTAGATATCTGAGTTGCTTCATTTTAAAACTTTTCTTCGATTCATATGCAGCAGGTTGGTCTGGTGTTCTGCTCACTGGCAGCTGTTTCCCCAGTTGGTAAAGCCAATCAGCATTCTCCTGCTTCAGAGCCAGAGAAACAGTGACAGAAAAATGGCAACGAGCCTGAATGAGATCGAGACAGCTGTGCAGGTTTTGTAAGTTGAATTCCCCAAATAACAACTCGTAAATCTTCATGTTTTTTCAGATATCCTGGTCACGGATTCTCCGTCTTTAAAATGGATAAATTAGATTGAATAAATCGATATTTCCATTTAGAGCGCCTGGTGCTCTCAGAATACAAAATTACCCTTAAAAAACTTCTTGTTGGGTTCGAACATTCCTCTTCTTGTTGTACATAGCAGAAGAAAAACATGACCTTTAGTTTTGACAGAAACTCAAACATATTGTTTGAAATCACAGCTCAAAGTAGCCTGAGGCCTTTTCTGATTGAGTCAGTCATTTATTTAGATTTTTGTTCTTGTTGTCATGACAAAGTGTCCACCTTAGGCTGCTTGTGCTGCATCACTTTCCACTCTGGATTGTTAAAAGTGTTTGCACAGCGTTTTGAAGCCACCAGGACTTTTCATGGTAAAAATTACAGGCAGCCACAGCCTGCACTCCAAGCTGTTTACTGTGGATGATAAATTCATACCGACCTGATTTATTTGGCTGTTAGCTTATTGCATCATTTTGGAATAATGTTCATGCATTATAGAGACTGGAAGTCCAAAGTCATGTAGCAGAGAGCAGGTCTGTTCCGTCATTCAGTAATCTACCTCTTAATAACACATCAATCACGATACTTGGACATTATTGCAGCTTTGTGACCTCTTGAGTGATGAAGCAGTCTGACTTTTATCAGATCTGCAAAAACTGACTGATTATTTTTCATGTACATTCATATTTATTTTCATGCCCGAGGTCATTGTTTGAGTCCAGTAATGAGCCGGGAGAGAAGTTGCCGCCATTGCTCATTATTAACATCCAGACATCTATACAAGATTTAGACTTTTCTCTGTGCCCACACATTTTTAAAAGCTGCAAGTATTTGCTAAAAACTGACGCTAACTGGGTGTCAAGATGCAGCAATACAAGCTGCTGCTCCTCCTGCAGGGATGTGGAGTCCATCAGAGACTGTGCAAAATGCATAATCTTCTCTCCAGCATGGAGATATAGTTGGACACGTTCAGCAGGAAAGGGCAGGACTTGGATTTGGGATAAGTTGGCCATCTCACAGGATGGCCCGAGGGATTAATAAAGTCTATAATAGATAGATAGATAGATAGATAGATAGATCGATAGATAGATAGATAGATAGATAGATAGATAGTCTATCTATCTATCTATCTATCTCAACTGGAAGGATCTCTGGGAAATGGAAGGAATCAGACTCAGCTTTAAAATCAGAGACACCTAAATATCCTCTCTACAGCCCAAAACCTCTATTACTGAAGAGGAGATGGCCATACGTATGCTCTCTGCCAAACTCTAGCAACTCCAAGGCAAAAAAAAGCCTCTCCCAAGGCCGCAACACCTGGAAATGTACAACTTCTACAACCAGGTCCTGCAACAACTGGTGATTATCTCCGGGGGAAGGAGAACTGAACCACCAATGCCCTCGCTCCTACAGTGGTCTGAATACCAAGCCTCATTCCCTTCATGAGAGCAGGAGAACTCGGTGAGACTAAGCATGACCGTGGAAGAAGCAGGTCAACCCTGATCACACTGGTCTTTCTGATAGAAATAATAACTAATCTCAGGCCCAGACCTCATGTTGCAATCATCTTTGCAGAAGATAGTAGACATTCTGGAACTAACCGTACTTTGGGAATCTGCTGTTGAAGAGGGGTATGAATGGGAAAACTTGTCATAATAGCAGCTCAGGCAGAACCTTCCTGTGGAGGTTGAGTGTAGAGGGCTTATTGTCAAGACTAAAACTAAAAGAGGATGGGAGTGCGGGGGCAGGCCTTCTGAGACCACTGAGTGAAGTAGTGACTGGTTGTGGATCAAGAAAAAGGACACCAGGTGTCATGTTGAGCCCTCTGGGAGTATTGTGGAAATAAAATCAATGAAATACTGAGAATGGAAGATGCCCATCTGACAACCCTAATGAAGCAGTTACTGCTCTGCCACTGAGGACACCAGGCAGGAAGTAGTGCTGATTACTCAAAGGATCAAACCATCAAGTCCTATAAGCTCCTGTTTTTGTTTTTAAATCCTTAAATGATCGTTACCCTGAGCTCTCAGGTCATCTGACCAACTGCTGCTACATATACAGAAATCTAAGTGGAAGCTCAGAGGGGACAGGATTCTCTATCACTGCCCCGAGGTTATGGAGTAATAATAACCGTTGCATGTTAAACAGTCACCTCCATAGTCCATTTTTAAAACTCATCTTAAACACATTTATCCTCCCAGGCCTTCAAACCAGCATAATACATTCAAATAATTTTATTTTTACCTTAATCCAATGCTCAGTTAAAAACCCAAGCAAAACATTCAAATTTACCTACAGGATATTGGACAATTAGCAAATATTTATATTTTAAATAAAATTACCAGTAAAAATAGTTAAAAAATAGTAAAAAAAAAAAAAAAAATCGTAAATAAATATTTTTCAACGAATCAGCTATTAGAATCGGCGCAGTCCGCTAACATATCCATCACTAATCATGTGCTCTCCTCCTCCTGCAGGTGGTGTCGGTGTTGCATCCGGAGGAGATGTTCGAGTGCGTGTTCACGTGCGGAGCAGACTGTAAGGGGACATCGCTCTACCCCTGCCTGCAGATCTTTGTAAACAACTCAGAGTCCAACTCTGTGGCTCTGCTGCACTTTGATGAGCAGCAGCTGGTCCTCAACCCAAAGGTAACGACACCTCGTTTTACTGTGTGACGTGAAGGCGTGAGCGGCATGTTTTTTAAAATAATTTTTATTTAATCAGTTCGGCTCTGATGATGCTGAGCTGGTGTACTGATAGTCCAATCTACTTTGGATCCGCTCTCTAGTCATCAAAACAGAGACACTCATCATTTTTCAGCGCTAAAGAGGATTTTATTGAACCTATTAATTTCTTTCATTTACTTTTTTAATTAGTCTTCACATCAGATAAGCTGCATTCTCCAGGTTTTAAGCATTTAATGTCAGCTAATTGATTAATCGATTAATCCTTTCAGTCTATATGACAGCTCATTCTAAGTAGTTTATTAGAATCAGCTGTTCCAGCTCTTGTATCAGACTAATCAACAGCCAGCCTTTTTGAATGTTTTCTGCAGATCATCTTTGTGCAAATTAATCAGGTTAGTTTTATTAACAGCTGATCGTCCTTAAGGTGTGATCAGAAAGTTTGGGTAATGAAGAATACCAATAATAATAATGTAATTTTACCCACAGTCATCTTCACAATTGGAAGCGTTGCTGCTACTTTCAGATCACTTCCTGTTCACTTACTGTGTGCACGTGGTTGAGGGCTATTGCTAATGTTTAGAAATGGGTCGTCTTCTACAGCCCAGAGACCGAACAGCAGGTTTCATTCAAAAAGTTGCACAGTTTGCAGCCAGCACCGCTGTTCTTGTTCTTCAGTTTGTGTTTTTCAGGATTGGTCGGTTTGTCTGTGTCACGACCCGGCTCAAAAGGTGTAGACTGACACCTCAGTTTAAACCAGGGGTCCCCAAACTTTTTCCAATGACCATGCTAGAGAAATCTGCTCTTGGTGACATCATAGAGATCTAAGACTGGAAATTCAATGTGAAACTGAATGTTTAGCTAATGGGTGTCACTTGTGCATACACTGTAGCCACATTATTTAACTCTTTGGCCATGTTCATATGAACAACACCAGTGGAACAGCAGATTTAGGGCAGATTTAAAGTAAGTAGTTTGAGTACCCTGAGAAAAGGTGATGTACGCGTCAGTGGGTCAGAGGTTAAATGGCTGAAACAAGGAAAAAATGAAGGTGTCTCAGTGATCTTGCCATATTTTGTTGTTTTAGTTCCATCTGAGTGTTGGGAGAGTTTAGTCTGGTTGTTGTATCGCAGCATCTAAAATCAGAGGTGAACCTAAATAGATCTACTCAGTGTGTGAATGAAAGACTCAGTGCGCCATTAACAACCAGCTGATGGTAAACACTGCACAGCTGCGTGACTCCAGGTCGGAGGGCCGGTTTCCACTTTAGCTGTGTGGGTCATGAAAGAAAGCACATCCATGTAGTCAGGTTTAATATCTGATGAAACCAAAACAGCTGAAGCTTTTATAGCAATGACACACTGGCATAATCAGGATGTGTCCAAATACTTTTGGATAAATATTGCAGAAAACCCCCAACGAGGGGCCACAGGGACAATACGCAAGAAAATAATCAAACAGCAACAGAGATAAACTCAGAAGTCTGAGCTGCTGCTGCTGCTTCTTCTTCTTTGGTGCATGCCTGGGTCGTCGTTATGGCAACAGAGTAAATATAGAGGGGAGAGACGGGGCGTCATCGATGCTGCTCAGTCGCCATGGCAACCCATGATGTGGAGATGGAGAAACGGAGCGAGAGCGAGAGAGAGAAGTCACGCTTCATTCAGAAATCCTTTAATGTCGAGAGAGAGAGGCTGAAAATTGGAAAAGGACTGATGTCGCACCGCTCGTCGGCTCGGTGACCTTTACATGTAACTGAAAGAGGGGTGGGGGAGGATTGGAGGGGGAGAGTTCCTCGCTTCAAATAGAAAATCTTTACTGCTCCGCCTCCTTCAACCAAAACATCATTAACATGTTGGCAAAAAGGCAAAAATTAGCTCATTGGCGGGTCCTCAGCCTGCCTCACAGGCGTCATCAGCTCCTCACAGATTTCTCAGTGTAAACATCCAGATTCAAAACAGGAATAATAAGCACGTGTGCGTCAGACAGGTATACAGCGATCATAAACAGACAGGTGCACTGAGTAAAATATGATTTCGTTTGATCTGACCAGCTGTGGTGCTCACTTCATCTTCCACGGGTTTGTTTTCAGACTCTCTTATAGCAGCTTTGTATGATTCATTGTTAAAAATAAGCCTTATCTTATCCTGGGCCTCGAGCAGCCCCTCCCTCTCAAACAAGCTATAAGACAGCACAGAAGGTGGGTGGGGCTTCTGTGTCCAAGATGACCATCTTAGGGTTATATCTTTGTGTGACATCAAAAAGATCCAAGAGGGAGGGAAAAAAAAAAAACATTAAAATTGAGTGTTCAGGGATGTTTGAATATAATACCAGTGCTGGATTCTGGTTGTACAGTCGCCATGTTCCACATGGCTAAACGCGGGGCCTCTGATTGGAAGAGTGGGGAAGTGTTTTGATCTTGGGCTCCTCCAATGACCAAATTTAAGTGTGTGAGTAGTCCAGTAGTCCAAACGCACTTAAACAATAAAGTGATTTTTCATTGAAAACCTATTTGAGTGCAGAGTTTGGGTGGATTTGCAGTTAGGTAGTTATGGTTGAAATTTGAATTTTACTCTTTGTTCAAGAACAAAGAGAAACCAACTATAGCTCCGTATTTCTGTTCTTGGACTTTACTTCAGCAACTTTTCTTGATCCACAGTTCAAAATAATCCTTCTTTAACATACACTGGTGCAGCCCCTCAGTTAATCCTGTCTGAAGCGAGCTATTTTACCTCACATCTGTTTGATTCCATCCTCACTTAGGCTAAATTTCCTAAGACTGGCTGTCCCTCATAAACAGTATGTAAGTGGCGCTCCAATGACTGACATGACCAAATGAGGAAATCCCACCTCTATGACATCATACAGAACTAGTAGAAAAAAATACTTTAAACTGAACATTTAGAGCAGTAATTACTGATGTCATATTTCTTTTCACTGACAGTAGATTAACACTAAATGAGGTTCATTTTCATTAAATTTACTGTCTGTATGAAATAAACAAAAATAAAAAGCTGTTTATTGATCCAAAATTTTAGTTTTCCCGACATTTTTTTTTAAATTAAGAAATAACTAGAAGATGATCAGAACTTCAAGAACGTGTTATCCAACTGTCTTTATGTACCCTGAGTGTAAGTTTGATGACATTTGAAGAATTTTACAATTTTTTTCAACAACTGTAAAAATCTACCAAAAGTTATAGAAATTACAAAATTACAAACATTCCCAAAATTTTAGAATTTTCACATTTCTAATTTTGTAACAACACAAGAAAAAAAATCAAACAACACAAAAAGATGTATTTAGTTTTTATGTGAAAATGAGATCTGTGTCTGTGATCCATGCAGTCTATGGATCCAGTTAACATCAGCTGATAACTTAGCACTCCAGCTTCTTGTTCAAATACGGTTTCTTCTGGCTCTTTCTGGTGCTCAAAATGCTACAGTTGGGGCTTCAGATGGCCAAACGTCCACAGCAGATGGGTGATCAGGGTGCTGGTGTGTGTCTTTTATATAGAGCATATTTGAACCACATCTGTCTTAAGCAGCTTTCTTGTGGCCTCAGATGAAAAAGGTGGGGAAACTTTGTTGTGATATTTTTCCTATCTGAAGCTGTTTGGACTCCAGCTCATTGTAAAAGCAGATGGAACAATAAAAGGCTGTGTGCTGCTAGCTCTGCAGGGGCATAAAAAAATGACAGCGCTGGGATTTTAGCCAATCACGATTTTAATAAATGACATATCGGCAGAATGTGTCTTCAGGGCGACGGCAGATCTGAGATGAGCAGGCGAGACGCATCGATATGTCTGTTTGATAACCTCTCAGAAGGTTATTGTAGACGACACGCACACACCACCTGCAGATACACACAGTGACGCACACCTGCTGAACCACTTCATGTTTATTGGGGTCAGAAGTTCATTTCATTTTTGTTGGAGCAGAAATAAACTGTGAAGACACGAGCAGAGAAAGAGATTTTATGCTCAGTGCTATGTGTGCGTGTGTGTGTGTGCGTGTATTTAAGTGTGCTCACCCAGCTATTCTCATGAGGACTCGTGTCATTTTCAGACCTCATGAGGACCGTGGGGTAAAAGGAAGGTAATTTTGGCCAGTTGTGATTTTGGGTTGCTTCTGGTTATGACGCAGTAGAAACTAGAAGTAAAATATGTGTGTTGGGCCTGTCTAGCTCTCAGCTTGTGTTTAAACACAAAGTGATAAGCTGGTGTTTCTGATCAGATAAAGACTCAGACCTGCAGCTTTAATTAAAACCTGACAATCTCTTACGTGTGTGCCTACATTAGTGTGTGTGCGTTCGTTCATCACTGCGTAAATCCAAGCGCTGTGTTTGCTTGATTCAGCAGGTGTGAAAACAAATATGTGGCTGGATATGCTCTCCGTTTCCTAATTTAAATTTCTGAAGGTGACATGAAAAGTGCAGCAGGAAGGTTGTTGGAGAGCTCAGAGAAGACTCTTGCATTCTAGTCCCATTAAATTAACAATACTGATAAGTATTGATACAGAACAATGGAGCCGGTATTGATAAAATCCTGATGATAGCCATCTGTAATCCTCATATGTGGAAATACTGATTTGCCTTCCCTTTGCTGCATTACTTTTAAAGCACCTCACATTTCCTGCCTTTGCTTTACATAAACAGATCCAGTTGGCCTGTGCTGCTGTTGATCTTAATGTCATGTCAGTCATTTGGTCCACAGGCGGCTCCATTAAGTAATCCCCCCCATAGACACAACACCAATTAACTCAGAGTGTCTGTCTTCTTCTGTCTCTCAGTCAGCTGTTTTACAGCCACAACGTTCATTTTAGACACAACTGCAATTAAAGTTCCCAGTCTGTCATTAAAAGGTCATGAAGAAGATGAGCTCAACCTGAGGTTCTTTTAAAGGTGGAATTTGTTCAGATGGGTTGCCTGTTGGTTCTGTCTGGATTATGTCCAATGCCATTTCAAGTTTTTGGCCTGACTTTCTTTAATTTCTTACAGAAATCTGTGCTGCCAGTCAGATCTATCACACGATAGCATGGAAACCATCCAACAACCAATCAACATTCTGCAGTCTAACTCTATATAATGTCATCTGCGGGGGGGGGGGGGGGGGGCGCCGC
>VURO01012909.1:14884-30156 GCA_015108175.1 Pelvicachromis taeniatus
TTGACTCTTCCTGGTTTTTTTGTTGATGGAGACATTTTGGGAACACTTTGGGGTCCACAAGCGCTCAGTGGGGTCGCAGAGAGCCTGTGGGCTACAGGATGTAAAAGTCTACTGACTCAATAACTGCAGAGCTTCTCTGGCATTAACATCAGGGCAGAAACTGTGCACTGGGAGCTTCATGGTGTGGGTTTCCTTTGGTTGAGCAGCTCCTGTAGGTGTAGTGTGAAAGTAGCCCAGTACTTTTCTTCATGTCGTTTATGTTAAACTCCTTCTAGAACAAAGTCTCATAAATAGGCAGCTGTCTTGAAAATCTGCCCAGTGTTAATTTTTAATTTGAGTAGTCACCAGGAAACAAAACTAAATCTATAGAAACACCAGGGGAGTCTCATTTTAAAATACCAACACTTAAAAGGTCTGCTCCAAAGTAAGGGTTTGAAAAACATTTTTCCCTTGGGAGGTTTACTTCTACCTGCATTTCATAGATTTTTATTTCAGGAGTCTTGGAGTGCCATGCCCGTCTCTTATAACGTCTCTGCTTATGTCCCATTTTCAAATCTTGGGCTTGCTGTAAGTTGTAAACACTGAGTGGGATACCAGACAAACATGACAAAAATAACAGGAGACTTATCAGAATGAACTCTGGGTCCAAAAGCCAAGACCAGGAGAACATTAACAAGCATATAAAGAAAAGCTGAAGGTGGGGAAGAAGTGAGAAAACTGCTGATGCTTTGCTGTTACACGCTGATGTAAACACAGTTATGGGAGGGGCTACTCAAAGAAATCCAGCAGTGATTGGCACATTCCCACAGAAATGACCCCAAACGTCTGCCTGTAACGTTCAGACCTGTTTAAATGTGAGCCGGATCTGGAAAAAGCTGCAGCAGGGACAAAGAGACATTCTTCATGGTTGTTCAGTTATAGAGCCACTCCTGACTGAATTTAGGGGAGTGTTTAATGCATAACATAAAAACTGTTTCTGCCTCGTATTTGTGAGTTTATCCAGCTGAAAGTTATGAAGTCATAATGGCGATTTATTGATCTGTTTGATCAATTTCACTGTCCTGCTCTGTTTTATTCTTTGTGTGCACTTCATCAGTCTAAGCTCACAGTGACTGGCTTTCTATCAAACACACACACACATTGTTCAGTTCAAATTTAATGGAGTCGGCCCATTCAAGCTAGGCTGGTTACATTAGAGTGTGTGTGTGTCAAGCGCATAAAATATTTCATAAGTGCAGAAATCCGACTCTGAAGTCTTAGCAACAAACTAAAGTAGCTTTGGCTTCGCTGCGGCTCGGTAATATCTCAGCGTGGTGCTTTGCAGATGTTGGTGTTATGGCGGGATTGCTCCTCAGGCGCTTTCTGGTCCTTCTGCATATGTTTCCACTGATGTCCACATCTGTAACCAAACATGTTTCAGATCAGTTAGATGTTGCATCGTATGATTTAGTGAAGAATGATCTTAAATGTTTCAAAGATTTTTATTGGGAAATAAATCAAATTTATGCAAAGAGTCAGTATTTCCAGCGATGGCTTTCTGACTTCTGCGATTCTCTGTGGTGTGCTGGATCCTGATTGATGGAGATCTCTACCTGTCTCATCAGGTGATTGGTTTGTGGGCTTTTTAAATCGATTTTGGATCAGACTGTAATCTGGGGAGTTTCCTAGCCATGGATTCAAAGTGTAGTTTGATGATCTCTGTGGTTCTTGGTTATCACTTTTGCCAAACGTTGCTCCATCATGGTTGAAAAGACATAGTCTGAGGATATTTTTATTATAGTCAACCCATAAAAAGAGACTGTGCTGTCCAGTTTCCTATGGAGGCTGAAATCTCTCTGCTGCGTCGTTGGACACTAAAATTATCAGAATCATTTCATCCTGAGTTTATTATCCAGGAAAGCTATCAGAAGTCTCTCCAACAGAGAGAAAGGAAAGGCATGACTAATGAACCAGGTCAGTGTAAACTCAGCTTCAGACCTCATGAATGGTCTGTTAGTACAGTAACCTCACAGCAGCCATCATGTGACCATCATATTGGTCACATGATGTCATTTAAAGTGTTCCAAAGTGCTCTAGCAGCACAAACATGGTGCAGAGGTCCACTTCAGGGACTCCAGTTAACTGAAGTGCAACCAACCAGACAGCTACCAGCTACAGCCACTTGTGTCACCATCCACCTGTCAGTCATAGAGGCCACGCCTTCAGTAATACAGACTTTAAACCAAACAGGTGAGCTATAGCAGGCTGTTTCCACTTCAAACCTTCTCCTTTAATACAAATGTTTATTGTGATTTAAATAGCTAATGCTCCATTTGTTTGTATTGTTATATTAAACTGTTAATCAGACTGAATTAAGGTGAGCTGCAGCTCTGGTCACATATGTTCATGCAAAAGGCCGTTGCAGGCACCCACTGGAGGCTGCGGGTTTTATTTAGCAGAACAAGTGTGTGCTGTGTTGGTGATTAAGGAGTCATTGAGCTGTTTACTGCACATCTACTCTGATTTCTCTGTGACATGCAGCAGAAGAAACGTCTCACTCTCCTTTCCTGTTATAGGCAGATTGATTTTACACTCCCTCTCTCCTCCGGTTTCTGTCATGTAGCGAACAAATCGGCTCTAAATCGTGTGTTTTGAACGGTAAAATGAGGATCTGGCAGCTGAATAAAGCGATGACATGAACACAGTGTGACAGCAGAGAGAGGAAGGAAGCGAGGAGATGAAGGCAGGTGGGCGGTTTCACTCAGCCAATTACTCGCCGAGTAATTTCCTCGTCTGTGACTTAATTATGTCATAAATGTAAATGACAAGAGCTGCTGGTAACCAGAGGGTAGGGGCGCACACATACATGCACATTTTGTAATAATCTACCCACCCAGCCTCCCACCTTTTGCATTATTTTAATATCAATAATGAACTTTGGCCGCAAATTAATCATTTCTAAAGTTAACCAGCAAAAAGGTTCCTCTGTAGACTTTGTGCTTTCTCATTTTTCTATCGGCATGAGGACAATTTAACACAACGCCGCAGGAAACAGATTTTACTGGAATCTTTTAAAAGGCCTCTAAAACTTTTTTTTAAAATTTAATGTAAGAAATATTTTTAAAATTATTTTTAATCATTGATGATTGCCAGGGGTTTCCCAACCATTCTCTAGGCCTGTGTGAAGTCAAAGGCTTTGAACTAGACTCTAGTTCAAAGCCTGTCTAAATAATATAATTTAAACATTCAAATATAAATAAATACAATAAGAAATAAATGACCCAATTCTAAAACAAATGAAATTAAATACTCAAAATATTAGCCGTTTTTCATATTCTCAAGTACGTGAGTCCATACTCGTGTTCTCGGCAAGTCCGGTCTTGCCGAGAACGCAAGATTTGTACAATTGGAACACCAGTGTACTTGACGATGTCACAGATCCGGAATTTTTACTGCCGGCCCCTATTATTTTAACTGTGATTAATATGTTATGAAGCTTAACTTTAATCTCAGCCAAACTGATTTACTCAGGAACAAATAAAACACTGAAATAAACCAAACATTACAATTTAGAAGAGACTTCTATATCATAACCTGAGTGGCGGGGGGTTTGAAAACGATGTGCCGGGGTGCGCTGTTCTCACCGGGCTAGAGTGAGTCTCGACCTCCCGCTCAGCTGTCGAGCTGGTGGGTAACAGACGTCTCCAAAAACGTTGGAGCACTTTTGCAAATATGTGATGTCTTGATAAACCGAGCAGATATTTGAAGTTTACACAGCTACATTCTCACCTGAAAATATCTTAAAAGTTTATTTTGTGACCCAGAAAGAGTAATATTTAAATGTTTTTAGCCGCGCTTCTCCACAATTGCCACATTTGAGTTTTGGACGAAATCAATTCTGGGATACTTAGCTGTACCAAGTCCACACAAGTCCCCACCGATGCATGCTCGATAAAACTGGCGGGAAGACCACATCCGGGAATTTTTCACGTTCTTGGCTTGATGTACTTTGAATTGGAACAGTACGTAGTTTTCAACTGATGATGTATAACGAGTCCACAAGAACACGTAGTACACAAGTACTGTACTTGTGTGTACTTGCGTTCTTGTGGACTCGTTATAATAATAATAGCCGTTTCTCAATATGCGTACTTGAAGTACCTATATTGAGAAATGGCTATTATATTTCTGTTATTATGTTTTATTTAGATCTGTATTGATTTACCATTTAATGATATGCCTGGTTGGTCTTTGCTATTAATTTTCCATTGTATTCATTTTTTCTTTTATAATGTCTTCATTTTTGTGGTTTCTGTAAATAAAAAAATATTTATTTGGGCAGTTTTGGTCCTCCATACTTAAATGTACTCCAGTTACTCATACAACTTACAACACTGAAAAACGTATGATTCTTCTTCTGACCTTGTATTCAGGAGAAATACAGATATAACTAAACAGTCTGCTCTGCTTCATGGAGGGCATTAAATCTGTGCTGCTGGGGGCTTTAAAAGGGTGCAGGTGTTGTGTTTTAATACTGACCTTTTTATGCTTTAATCCCAAAGAAGTAAGCAGTAAAAATTTAAATTTTTCTGTTCATATGAGGACATTTGGTCCTTAGAAATACAGCAAATCTCAGAGCAGCTGGAGAGATCAACCGAAATGAGCTGAACTATTAATTTATGAAAGTATTTTTGGTTCATGGAGACAGAAAAAAAAAAATTTAATATAATCACTGAGGAATGACGACAGCAATAATGACGTGTGTGTGTGTGCGTGCATGCATGCGTATGTGTGTGTGAGTGTGTGTCATGCTAAGTTAAACTAATTAACTGTGATGAGGCAACTTCTGGAGCTCCTGGACGCGGTGGAGGTGGGAGGCAGTCATCAGTATCTTCCTGCCCAGCCAGGAGCCACCGTCCCTGGGGACAGACGCTGCCTCTCTCCACCTCTCCTCCGCCTTAGAGGAAATGTTCAGCCAACGTCGTTCAGACATTTGTGTGTCAACAAGTGTGTTCAACCTCTCACTGAACTCTAGTAGTTTGCACTTGTACTGCCCAATTCCTGTACCTTTACTGATCTTTGACAAGTGAAAAATGGCTGGTTCTGTCTCCGGGAGCTTTAGAGAAATCTTAAGTGTGTGTTTGTGTGTGTGTGTGTGTGAGTGTGCGTGCGTGCGTGCGTGCGTGAAGGGTTTAAAGAAACTGCCGAGCCACTCGTTCATCACCGCGCTGTTCATCCACACAGAGGTGCACAGGTGGACAAACCTCTTTCACTCTTGGAGGTTGATGGTTGTCATAAAAGCTCGAGCTGAGGATCAGACGGTGAAATAATGCAATATATTTTTCTGTATACACATTTCCTGTATTGACATGAGGAAGGTAGGGGTCCTCCTGCTCTGCATCCATCACATGATTCGGTTTATTTTGCAGGGAAGCTTCATGTTGAAGTCTTCTGTCTGCAGTGCGTTGTTATTTTGTGGTAATCCTTTGGATCTTGTAGTTCCTTTGTGTATCTTTGCTCTGTGACATCTCCTGTAGCTGGTCTGTTCAGTAATCCATTCTGAGAAGTATGAGGTCATCATCGAGAGGATCTATAAGCTGCTGCTGTGCTCTGATGAGCATGCAGAGCAATATGCGTTCTCTAAATGTACATTGCACATTGCATTGTGTAATGCAATGTGAATATTTAAAAGTGAGATATCAACAGAACACTAATAAAAAATCAGCTGGATTTATGGCTGTCGTTGTATCAATAAAAAACTGTGACTGTGAGGAGCAGAACTGAAGGGGTTAAAGAAACTGCCGAGCCGCTCGTTCATCACCGCGCTATTCATCCACACAGAGGTGCACAGGTGGACAAACAGGTCATCGTGACCTCGTGTTAATCTGTTTAGCCGAGTCAGACCGAGAGGCGACAGCAGGTCACAGATGACCAAAAACCTCAGAGCTCCTGTTTATCTGCTCCAATTCAGGACAGAAATGCTGCTGTGCTCCCATCCTGTCTGTTAATCCAACTGATGCAGTTCCTCTAGCGTCCAGCAGGGGCTCCAGCAGTGACTCAGTCTCCACAGACTGTTACATTAAAATGTTATCATCAGAAACAAAAATATTTCCAGCCTGATATGAAGACTGGTTTATCTCTATAGATAATTCCCGCTCCGTGTTTTTATCTGTTTGCATTATTGGGGGTGTGGCCTCTTTAACTGACAGGCGGCTGTAGCCACTAGCTGCCTAATTGAGTCTCTGAACTGGACCTCTGGATCGTGTTTGTACTGTTGGAGCCTTTTGAATGTGATTATGTGACCAATAATATGACTATGTGAGGATACAGTTTTGGGGGAAATTTGAGGATTTAATTAGTGAGCACTAATGAGCGGGTATTTGTGTCTGTGTGAAGTCTGTTTTTTCTATTCTTGAATCTCTTTGACATTACACAGAGCATGATAATCTCAGAAGGCCCAGTAACTTTCTGTTTATGAGGGAAAGCCAATCAGAAGAAAGTGAATCATGCAAAGCTACTAGAGTCCAAGAGAAAAACATGGGACTGGAACAAGCAGAGTGGCTTTGCGGCTGTTGTGATTGCAGACCCACTGTTGTTGTGGTCTCGAGGCTTTTGGTTGTTGTTTTGGATCGATTGATTTAAATTTTCTGCAGTTCTTTGATCCCCCCCCCCCCAACAAGAAATGATGACAGCCGCTCAGTAGTGAACAGAAAGTTCTGACCATGTGACCCTGAGAGGCCCCACAGGGCCGATCAATAAGAAATATAAAAATCAGTGAAGCGATCGATAACTCCCTGCAGCGCTCAGATAGATCGGAGAACCCTGCTGAGAACCTTTGTCTGACAAGACACAACCACAAACAACTGAAAACACACCTGCGAGTTAAACATGAACCAGGTTTCCTAAAGTGAGAGTAAATTTACTGAAAAACCAAAGAGCAGTACTTCCTCAGAGACAGCAGGTGGCGCTGTTGGTATAGTTGGTGTTGTTAAACCATTACAGAAAAAAACTAAGCTGGTTTTATGTCTTAGTCATAGACGGTATAGAAAAGTTGGACATAGCATCTATGATATCATCCGCTGACTTCTGGGTGCCTTAGCGTTCGCCATGAATGCATGTCGAAGGCTAAGCTAGCCTCTATCACACAGACGCAGATACCTGCTAATAGCTAACTGGAGCCTCTGATGGACATTGAAGGAACTGCAGGTTTTTGTGTTTCTTTACATTTCCAGCAAGTTTCCAGGTTGATGCCTTGTGTCAACATGAGAAAAATTACAGTTTCCTCATTCCTTCCTGGAAGCTTCAGTGCAGTTAGCTGATCCTTCCTGGTTTATTCGGTCGCTTTCTCCTGCTGCCAGTTTGTTTTTATTAACACGCAAACTTTTAAAGTTTTATTACACACTGTGGAGGCGATTTCTTTCATCAGTGTTGATTCCCCTTTTTCTCTCTCTGCTGCTTCTAAAGAGGACATAGGTCACCTGTTCATTACCGTCCAATCAAAGAACATTTCTCCTTGTCTGATCCAATCAAGACAGACAGTGTTTGTGCCGTCAGAATGTCAGGACATGATTGATGCTCTTCATCTTACAGCTAATTATTTGTGTGTTGTCATGTCCCAGTCTTATCTTGGTTATGTGGGTCAAGTGTTCGTTCAAGCTGAGTTTGTACTGAAATTTAGACTGAATGAAAAACAATATATTTTGTACAAAACTACCCCAAACTAGCTTTTTACTCTTTTTAATGCTCCAAATGGAATGGGACCTCAAGTTCTTCTAACATGCAGTTGAAGCTGTGAAAAAGTGAATTTGACACTAACTGTGACCTTTTCTCAAACCTAGCAATCTATTTGAGGTGCTTAAAAGTTAAACAAAAACCTCGGAGTCTGAAAAAGGTCATGATAATGCTTGCAGTTCTTCTCACATCCACTAGAGGCTCCAGCAGTGTGTCTGTCCTCGTAGAGGCCCATGTTAAAATGTTTTACACAATCTTTACACAATGTCACATTTCTGCTTATCAGGATGAACATGCATATTTCTCTCAGTGTTGTTTAAAAAAAGTGAGAAAGTATTTAGAGCCCTAGATTTTGCAGATTTTTTATTGATTTTTATTTTTGATTCTAAAAGTGTTTCACTGTTTTCACTGTCGGTGGGGATGATTAAGATGAATTTTGCTGTTTATCATCACATAAATGAGATATATACACATGTAAAATGAGATATAAATACAGATGGATGTTTGGTTCTAAACAAGTGCCTTTAAATGCCTGAGTGAGTCCACGCTTGGACTGTCAGGACGGGGAGATAACAGCAATCAGAGGCTGGAGTGAAGCGAGCGTGGAGGAAACCTGCTGCTTGTTCAGAACGCCGCTGATCGCTGCGTGGCGGTTCATCCTGTCAGCAGCAGGCCGCCGCTGCTTCAAACCCAGACTCCTCTCATTCAGAGCGCTTATCACACACTACAACACACATCATCACACGTAATTATAACCTCAGCCTGTTAGCATGGCAACCGCAATCATCTGGCAGGGAGCCTCACTTATGATGTCATCAGGCGAGGTGCGTGTGATTGGATGGGTGATGAATGGCTGCTGAGCTGAGAGGGCTGATGAATGGGCGTTTACCTGAAACACAGAGACAGAGCGATGGTCTCACCGACTGCACGACAGGCAGAAACTAACCCGCGACGAACTGATGTCTCTGCGCTGTCAGTAACATATCACAGGCAGACCACTTCATACTGAAGCAAATGAGAGCTGACCAGCTAAGATTTTAAGTGTAAGTTATTAGATAAAAGACAAAGGTCCCCCCAAAAAATGTCACTTGTGGTTTCGAAAGCGAGCAATGGGCACTTTCAGACATGAAGTTCAGATCATCTAAGATCAAATCTAGGTAACTATTTATCCTGTATTTGGACTAAATAGGTAAACTGAAGGACTGAAGTGTAAATCATGTTTAAGCAAAGAGTCCCAAGGTCCCTCAAATGTATCGGCAAGATGTTGATTGGTTGACAAGTGAGGGAAAAAATAGGGAACAAGAGAACCATAAAAAACTTAGGAGTTCTGTCTTCTCCTTCTGCCGGACAGGAGTGGCCACCAGACCGGTTGGTCCACCTGCAACTTTCTGCAGGCAGATAGCGAATGCACCACCCAGGAGTCATTGTGATCACATGCTGAACCACCTTAACTGTTTCTTTGCCATGTGGAGGAATGGCAGCTCAGCCCTGAGTGCCTCACGGTGTTTCTAAGGTTGAGCCATACATCCACACTCTCATTCTTTCAGTTAGTACCCAGAGCTTGTGGTCATAGCTGAGTGTTTGAACACCGACTACCTGGTTTCATGCTCACTCATTTGAAACGAGCTTTCTGTTCACTTCACTCAAAACAGCAGCTCGTCCCTGACCTGGAGTGGGTGTGTTTAGTTATCGTCTGACAACCACGGTCTCAGACTTGGAGGTGCTAATTCCCAGCCACTTCACACTCCACTGTAAACCACCCAGCATGAGCTGACGTTCATCATATAACAAAGCCAGCAGAACAACATCGGCTGCAAAAAGCAGAGAGGTGATCCCAACACCACCTCAACCAATTCCCTTCTCCTCTTACCTGCACCTGTAATTCTGTTCATGAAAATTATGCACAGTGAAAAACAGCAGTTCTCATCATCATCCTAACAACATATTGAGGCTTGTAGATCAATAAACATTCAACAGAGAGAAAGTTGCTCCTGACAATAAACACAAGGAACTTTATATCTGAAAGAACTCTACTGCCAGGGGCTTTCAGAGTGATGATGACATAATTTTCCAGGGAGTTGATTGGTCAGTAGGTGTTTGTTATGTACGTGTTGACTTGTTATGTCACATAAGTGAAACACCTGCTTCATAATACCTGAGGTTACCTCACTATGCCAGTAATCCTGCAGGACTGTCAAAGCGACAGCAAAATTAGAAAATAACCCTCCCCTTCGCTCCTAAAACTGATGCCATTTCAAACAGTTTTGATTTAAAAGGTTGTGAAAATAACCATAAAAATATTTCTCAATGAAAGTGGCTCGATGGGGGAAGACCCACATTCAGAGGCCAGCCTGAAAAAGCCTGAATGAGAGCAGTTCAGTGAGTCACACAAGCTCAGCGCTCGCAAAAGAAAAAAACCTTAAAAGAAAACAACAGCATCCCCGCTGAGAAACACAGACGAGGCTCAGGTGTGTTATTGGGCTGCTTGGCTGTGTTGAACCTGCGCTGGACTCATAATCAGAAGATTATCAGAAAAGCCTAGAGGGAAACAAACCGCCCAGTGTCAGAGAGTCTGACTCAGTCACAGCTCAGCAATCCTGCTACAGGATAATATGCATGTAAAAAGCATGGAGTGTGATGAGGAAGGTTTTACTTCCTGATCTTAATTAAAGTGAACAGCTGTGGAAAATTCTGAAAGTCCTCAGAACACTGGTGGGATTTCTCAGTGGGGAGGCCCACGGGAAATCAGAAAACTGCCCCAGAATTTAATTAATACCAAACGAGATGAAAATTCATCAAGTTCTCAGGATTTTAATTGTAGACAGACCTGCCCCAATAAACATGCACTAGGAGCTGTGACCACAGTGACCCCAGGGTCTAAAAAATAAATCTTATGCCTGCAGTTCCTCTAACATCCAACAGAGGCTCCCTAAGTGAGTCAGTCCCCAGAGACTCCCACAATTTAAAAGAAACTGGACCTGGAGCCAGCACAACAGAGCCAGCAGTGCACAGGCAAGAATGCATTTCTTTCTTGGAAATTCCGACACCGCTCGACACCGTGCAATGCAAACTCTGTTTGCCAGCAACCAAGCTGTTCTCAGTGTCAAAAGACCCCAACCTAAAGAAACATCTGGAAATAAGTTCTTTTTTAAAAACTCATGTTAGCCTACTGCAACTACGTTGTTTTAGTTGTGGTAGCTACCTGGGTTATGTGCCGCTTCAGTATCTTTGATGTACTGTTGCTGAGTGATTTATTACTATTACTGAAAGCGACTTGTCACCAAGCTAACATTGTTAGCTGGCGTTAGCTGAGGTTAGTTCATAGACTGTTAGACTTGATGGATAGCATAAACGACCTGCTACCTGCAAATAATCATGTGCAGTTCTGAAAGCTGACAGAAAGAAATTCTATATTTCTAATACAGAAACAGTTTTCTAAGAGATCACTGCAAAAAGTGCAGCCTTACCTAATGTCCACCCTACTGTTACTCATTTTAATGTTAAGATTTAAAAATCTAGTTGGTATTGCTTTCAGAGCTACACATGATTATTTGCAGCTAGCAGGTTGTTAATGCGATAGCCTTCAGTAATAGTAATAAATCACACAGCAATAGTACAGTTGTAAAAAGAATCACAATATATTAAGTATTCCTGTCTATAGATAATTAGGGACACCCCCTTTAGCCCATCCCCTGAATCAGAGCTGCAAAACAAGAGCTTAATTTCCATCACCATTCAAAGGTCTAATATTATGTCCATGACATTTGCATTAGTTTTGGTTTTAAAGTGATTTTTTTTTATGGTCTGCTAAAGAGTAAATGTAACTTCAGCAGTAACACATCTGGGGCCACAGCTGTGCACACTGGTACCTCATCTGGAGCAGAGTGGATGATTATTCTGGAGTTTTCTTGGGAATAAATGTGCATTATTTAGCTCCAAGAGGTTTTTTCTGCTTTCATACAGTGACTACACATACTCAGGGAGGGACTGAAGCCAAAGCAGCTGCTGTTGCCCCTCCCGAGGAATAATTTAGCCAGCTGTCATCTTTAATTTAGTTCCACCTACTGTCCACAAACTCAGGTGTGGCTCCATGCTGGTGAGAGATGCTCTGTTCTGCTTTTTACCTTTGAGCTTCTGATTCGGTTAAAAACCATCCACCGAGCCTCAACTCTGAGTCCACAGCTTCTATGACTGATGGAGACGACCCCCTGCCCCTTCTCTGCACCAATCAAGTCATCATCATGGCAACCAGTCGATTCTCAGGAACCAGCCAGACACCAATCAACCTCCTGCTACATGAATCTGAGAGAGTGTGTGTGTGTGTGTGTGTGTGTGTGTGTGTGTGTGTGTGTGTGTGTGTGTGTGTGTGTGTGTGTGTGTGTGTGTGTGTGTGTGTGTGTGTGTGTGTGTGTGTGTGTGTGTGTGTGTGTGTGTGTGTGTGTGTGTCACAGAGGTTATGTTTGTTCGCTGAAAATAAAACTGAAGACAAACAAAGCGGCGCCTACCCCCCTTTAAACTTGTCAAATTATTGTGACCTCATTAGAGCAACTCCTGCCGAGTAATCACCATCATTTATTTGTTAATTTAAGAGCTGCCAAAAAACCAATGTGATGAAACACTCGGTGTCTGTCAAACCTTCCAAGTTTTGTCTGTACAGTTTGTATGTTGTATGATTTTAATTTTTTTTTCACTTGTTTGCATCATAAACTGTATATTCAAATTAATTCAGTCAGTTCTTTATATATACACAGCACCAAATCACAACAACAGACACCTCAAGTCAATTTATATTGTAAAGTGGAGACCCTACAATAATACAGAGAAACCCAACAATCAGAAGACCCCCCATGACCAAGGTTCATGACAGTAGGAAGGAAAAACTCCCATTTAACAGGGAGAAACCTCCAGTGGAACCAGGTTCAGCTTTTTGAACCCCATTGTGGTTTTCATCTTGTTTCTAGAACCAGAAGTATCATATTTGGATACGTTATTAGCCAGTGCTAGCTAGCTTTGTTGGCAAACTACGTTAATGACTAGGAGGTAGTTTCTTTAGATGCTATTAGTACAGTAACCTCACAGCAGCCATAATATTGGTCACATCATGTCATTAAAATGCTCCAAAAGGCTTCAACAGCACAAACATGGTCCAGAGGTCCAGTTCAGTTAGCTGAGGTGTAGCCTAGCAGACAGCTACAGCTGCAGCCATCCACCTGTCAGTCAAAGAGGCCATGCCCCAAATAATGCAAACATTAAACAGGTGAGTTATTAAATACAGGTGTTAGGAAGGGAGAACTTATCTATAGGGACCGGAACAGTTGCTACATCCGGCTGTAAACATGTCAAAGTCTGCTGATGATGTTTATATGATGTAAAACTTCATGCAACTTAAATCCATGACTTGTGCTGAATTTTTTGTCTCAGTGTTCGTTTGTGCCTCCATGCGAGAGGGACAACCAGAAGAACAGAGACAGGGTTCTGTGGTGGGAGGATTACTTCACCAAAGAGGTCAACAGCCAGTCGTTCATCTGCTTCTTTAACCAGCAGCGGCGGTGAGGCTCACGCACACGTTTACAGCTCAGTCTATTTGGAGGTGCGATTCAGATAAATTGGAAATCAAAGAAAGTGTGATCCTGTCACATCATTGTTACAGCAGGAGACGAATGACCAGACTTTTTGACAGACACAATTTCCACTTTCTAATTTGCTGTTCCTGACCTTTGACCCCAAAGAAGTGACCTCTGACTTCTTTCCTTCCACTTACTTTTATACCTAAAGCCATTTGTTTTGTCTGTGCCTTAGAAGGTTTCAAACTACATGCTTATATTTAAAAATTTAATATAAATTCAAATTTATTTTATGCCATGTTTTACTTACTATCTAATAATATTTGTCTTACTATAGTTTTTTTGTAAATTCATATTTTCTTCTGGTTTCATTAGTGTTCTGTGTGTCTGATTGAATTGATTAAATGAATGAAAAAAACACCAAGAGCCACTTCATTCGTTCTAATTTTAAATGCCTTAAACTTTATTGTTATTTTAAGCTTAATTAAAAAATGTGAAACTTTTTTCTTTTATTTTGTTATAAATGAACACTCCACAGGTCCTCAGCTGCTGCTTGTATAACAAAGCAGACTTTAAATTGGTTCAAGTTCATGAATTAACATCTCCAGGCTCCAGCCTGAATTCTTAACTTCAAATTAGAACACTAGAAATAAAAATATCTTGTTAACCAGTGAATATTTTCAGTCTATAGAACAAGGAACAAGTAAAACTCAAACTTTAAAACATCAGCCGTATACCTTCAGCAGTGACGTGTCAGGAATTGGGGCAGATGATGCTTCAAACTAGATTGTCACACTAATCAGAACTTTTTCTTGTAGACTGAAAAAAGACTACTGAGATAAATAGAGAGCAGCAGAATAAAAGAGTTGTTTCGCTGCTTGTTCATCTAAATTAAGATATTATGATATGAATTCTTTTTGCACTACCAGTGACATGAAGGTGTAAATGTAGGTCGATAGTATGATGGGGTGGATTATCAGAGGTGAGCAGGAGACACTGAGCAGAACAGCAGAAGGATGCTGAGGTTACAACCCAAAAATAAACACTGCAGTGAAGGATAATAAGAGCAGGAGAAGAGATGTTTGAAGAAGCTCTTCTTTCCTCTCTTTTTATTCAGGCTGTGTCCAGAAAACTGATGAGACAATGTAAACCCAGAGATGTGCTTTAGCGTGTCAGCTTAATTCTCCGATTATTCGCAGACTGTGCTTACCTGTGACCTTGGCTAGATTTATTTTTATCTCTGCACCAGAAGGATCCAAATGAGGAAACTCTGGTTCATAAATGAGGCCCCAGTGGGAGCTTATTGATGCTACACATCAGCTCTTCTTTGGTGTTTTAGAGAACAAACTGGAACACTCGAAGTTTCTTTTTTCGTTAAGTTTAGAAAAGCATGTAGTCTCAATATGTTGGGCATATTTCAGAGGTGGCATGAAGGTCATATCTCAAAACTTTCTGGCAGTGTCAGAGTATGAGAGCTTAAATTAGACTGTGCACAGCTGAAGGAGATCTTTCTTCTGGTCACTTCCAACTCCATCATTTTTATTTTGGGTTTCCACTAGAACAGGGGTCGGGAACCTATGGCTCGCGAGCCATATATGGCTCTTTTGATGATTGCATATGGCTCTCAGCTAATTCATAGAAAACCACAGTGTTAAAAATAAATAACATTCTCGTGCATTTTAACATCCATCCGTTTTCTACCGCACCTGTTTAAGGTTGCGGGTGGCTCAGCCAATCCCAGCTGTCCTTCGGGGTAGAATACAGGAGTGTCCTCTATTTTTATTGGATGATGCGGTCGCCCCGCGGACTGTGGTGAGGTTAAGAAATAAACTTCCCTTCTTTTAGTTAGCTAGTTCATGCAGCGCAAACCCTTTTGAGAAAGAAGATGGCGAAAAGAAAAAAAAGACGAGTACCGAAATTTTCAGGCAGAATGGACAGAGGAATTCGCCTTTGTGGAGAGAGCAGGTTCTGCAGCGTGTTTAATATGCAATGATAAAT